>WEDG01005725.1:0-40160 GCA_017591395.1 Schistocephalus solidus | reverse complement strand
ACCTCCACTATGGGTCACGGTTTTGTTTTAGTGTGAGAGCGACCCGAGTTAGCCTGGGCAATCTACGGGGTTGCTGTCGCCCCCACCGTAGGATGTTTTGGGAGGGGGGGGAGCTGGAAAGATCGGGAGTCAGAAATACCGGATTATGTGGTACACACAACACCGGAGACCCTCACCTGGTTTAGCCCGCGGGTCGTGACGGTTGCCCGGGGTGTGGCCGCTGGGAAGAACTCAAATTCGAGGAGTCACGGGTGGGAGTTGGGTACCAGTTAGAGACGGCCACAGGTGGATTCACCATCTGTACGAGACAAATGGAGCGACCAAATGCTATCTGTGTGATTCTAACCCTAACAAGTACCCCTACACCCCACACGCGTCAGTTCGACCGTCATAGTCTGACGATGTTCACCGTATGCTCGATGGAAGGGTGGTGTAGGGACGGCGACTTGCGCGTGAATTAGTTTTCAGTGATGATATTAGCCTTGCTATGCAGCTAACGCACTCTATCCTGCTTCCCCACCTGAGCCCGGTGTCAAGACAGAGTCAAGAAGACCGGAGGCGGAGAGGACGAAGATGGCTGGCACGGCCGGGTCTCCAAAGCCCTAGCCACCCCTAGCCGTGCCACCACACCTCCCATGTTCGGCATTTGTTAGCGGAGCGCAACCCGAATATTGCATGGCGTGTCCTGATATGCCCCCTTGTTGATCCAACGCATCTGCCACGTGGCCCGTTTAGGGGGCACACACACCAAACAACACGATGACACACTAGAGTTCGACTGTCGATTTCGACTATGTCCACCGTATGCTCCACGGTAGGGTGGCGCAGGGACAGTGACATGCGCGTGAATTAGTTTTAAGTGATAGTAGCCATGCGCTGCAGCTACCGCACTCTCTCCTCCTCCCCCACCTGAACCCGGTGTCATGACAGAGTCAAGAAGACCGGAGGCGGGAGAGGATGCAGGTGGTTGGCACGACCGGAGCCGCCACTGGGCGCACCACCACACCTGGCTCGGATCCCACGGAGTTGGAGTGCCATAAAGGCCACATTAAGAAGTCATTGTAGCCTGATTCTCAGTCCGCCAGTCGGCCACTCCACAAAAACACACACTCGGGCTGACCACGAGGTCCTAGTGTTCCCGTCTGTTGGCCACCTTCCAAGCCACGGCTTTTAGCGCAACGTGATAATAACAAGCGCGTTAGATTGTTTATATTGAGGAACATGCGCTGAGCTCTCGACCTCACCCTCTCCCCCACCCTAAAAATAATACCATTGTCCAAGCCGGTCAGTTGCCTGATGTGGGAGTGGGCGCATTTGCTGACGGGTCAGCGTACCCGTCTTCGCGCGCCACAGCACGACCTGGCCCCCATAACGCACACACCAGGTTTCACTTACTCAGGGAATATGGAGGAGCCATTGCCGTCTGACTCCCAGTTCACTGGTCAGCCACTCGACACACACAGCACATACCCTGGGCCGACGGCGTGTTCTGGTGTAAGCGTTAGATTGGCAGCCTTCCAAGCCTTGATTTTATGAGGTACATTATGATTATGGTGACCGACCAGGCTGATGCGTATATTCACATGTCACATTGGACTATTAGGTCACACGCGCATCCACGGAAGCTGAATTCATTGCAATAATGACATGCCAAGTGCAGTTTGCACCTTCGAAAACTCTCCAATCTCCAGCAATAACAACTCCCCCATCCACTAGTAACCTTAACCTACTCTTCAGTCACCAACCTAGCCTATCCTCATTGCCATAACACGTGCACATCACACATTGGTCGAATCGGCTCTTGCATATTCATAGCACAGAGACTGGCGAACCAGTGCCGAGAGTACCAACATACACCCACCGCACCCATCTCAACTCTCTACACTCTCAACGCACACTCACCCTTCGTATGGTTCTAGTAGGCCACATCCACCTCAGCGAAAGTTTGCGACAGAAGATCGCCGACCATATGCCCTCATCATATCTCTCTTCACCAGCAGCTATGTAATAAATGACCACATCGATGGTCAATCTTTCATATTTAGTACGTGTTTACACACATAATTTCAACAAATGTTACCTGCTATCTAAGGGATTGTAAAGGTATTATACTGTATAAATGCATGTAACATGCTTATAATTAGTTGAGAGGGCTTACAGTGCATAAATATAAACAGATAAAATATGTTTTTAATTCGCAGATTTTCCCTTTTCGTGGGGGTTCTGGAACGCAATCCCCACGATCGAGGAGAGAGCACTGTATCATTAGTCGCTGTTTCACCGCCTATGAGGCCCTAGCTCAATCCCTTAATACAATTGGACGAGTAGTTTTCGTAACGCAATCGGTGGGTGCGCAGTTTTTCAGGCATTTAAATTCTCATCAACAGAACGCGGACTTGGGTCTCAGGGGTTGCGCACCTGGAGTGGTCACGGCTTTCTAGTGATGGCTGCTTAATCAAAAATGGTCATTCCAGTCTCCCTCATCCTTGTCCTCACTTGATAGAAAATTAAGTCTAATCGTGCATATACTTGCATAGAGGGTATTTTTAGATTTTAATAGAATCTTCTACACTCCCAAATCATTTTGAACCAAACCTCTTGTTACTCCTGCTTTAAGGGTTTCCAAACTACGTGCCCCATACATTCCGTCGAAGGGAATCACGAATTTCTCTAGCTGTGAAGAAGAATTCACCTAGAGCTCAAAAATGTTTGCAATGGATGCGGACCCTGCTACATAGCTTATAAGCAATATTAATAAACGGATAGTTACGATACTTTTTGGGTTTGGGGATTTCATAATCTAATATATATCAGAGTTAGCAACTCTTTTAAAAGTGAGGACTGCCCTTTCTTAAAGCAAACACTTTTAAGAAGATGTACTTTGCTACAAAATGAGTAAATAAGAATACTTCATGCACATTTTCTATAAAATATATTGGAATGTATTAGGGCGTCATTGTACATAGTTTAATTTCTGCAGGCGACTTAAAATAAGCTCTTTCAAAAGCCGGCATCCTGCACGCTAGTTAATCTTTCAGCTCTACTTAAGTAAGTTTTTGGAGTCGTAAAAAAATTTCAGAATTTCTTATGACATTTAATGAGATAGCAACTCTACTGTATATAGGTTTCCCTCAATAACGTGCCATGCGGGAAATGCGCTGGGCTAACAGGTGTGCCAGAATAGGGCGCGAAACGTGTTAGCCGAGCTGCACAGGGTTCGCACATCCCCTAAAAAATGAAACACAGGAAGGTAGTGGTGTCACGGTTAGGCGCGGGCTTACGACGCGCCGGCCACTTGCGTCCAATCCTCGCATCAAATCGTTGACTGGTGCATGAGGGAGAGAGAAGAGGGTGAGTGAGATCGAGTCTGCGGACCTCGTCCCAATGGCACTCAACGCATATTGCTCCCTATAAATAAACATGATGCGCTAGCAGTATTGACTTGGGAGGGTGCCAACTGATGGCATGACTAAGGACGGAAAGTCCTACTGAAATGATGCCTTGTTAATGTGGCGTCACATAACGAGACCAACTGACCCACTGCCACGGCAAGAAATGCCAGGAGTCGTTTGTTGGATCTGGTCCAGTTGTGGACAAAGCAACTACGTTAGGGAAACTGGAAAACTGCTCAGGACGCAAATGGCCAAATACACGACAGCAATGCGGAGAAAGGACGCCAAGTGTCAAATCGTGGCTCATTTGACGAAACACGGCCGCGCATTCATGTTCAGCGAGGTCGAAATTCTTGTAAGAGATGACAATCGCGTGAGCCACTAGGTGCTTTGATTTATGGGCCCTAGTCTATTAACAAGTGCAATGACCTCCCCACCCCGGATTCGATGTTGAGCCTTGGTCTGGCCAAATTAATTAGCCGCTTAGGGTGCGCACAAGCGAGCACGGTTTCCAACGCCATTGCCAGTAAGCCAGATGGTTGAGCAATTACCACGTCACATCAAAAACGGGTGATGAAATATCAACTACTAATGACTAGAAAGCCGACCAGCAAGGGGAGCCATTTATTTTCATGGATATTCTAATTCAACCGTCGTGTTCGGCAATATACACCGTATCCTGTGCAGGAACGGATAGGTATGCATTAGCTTAGGAACTGAATCATGTAAATACGACAACTTTATGTGCACGAATTACCCATATAGGATGCTACCTCGGATTATGAGTTCGAGTATGATTCCAAAACGTCCGACGACTAAAGTTCTTGTTCGAGCGGTCGTTTCTACATCTTCTCAGTGGTGAGTTCCCAACATATTGAACTAAAAGGGCCATTAGCACCGAAGGACTACGCTAGATTTCCTTCTAGCCCCTACCAGATGTTGCAAATGCCAAAGACAGTTCGACCGTCGATTCCTACGAGGTCCATCGTGTGCCCTACAACAGGGTGGATGCATGAAAGGTGTCTTGCACTTCAATTACGTTTTAGTTATAGTAAACTTACTCTACATCTACCGCACTATCCTTCGCTCACCGCTCTGGGCCCAGCGTCATGACAGAATCAAAAAACCGTAGGCCGGATCTGACTTAGGTGGCTGGCACGGCATGAGCCTACGCCTATGCGTGCCATGTGCAGCATTTGTTGTGGATGTGCATATTGCACAACGGATCCAGGAGGGAAAAAGGGGGAAAGGGGAAAAAAGGGGGTGCAGTAGATGTTGTGTACATCTATTATCACTAGAAGCTGATTCACATGCCAGTCACCTTCCCAGCGCACGCCTTGTTGTGGGGTGCACAGTAAATAGCATCAACAACGACGACCGAAATTTCGAAAAAGTTGCGCATCCCCAGTAACGGATGCCGTATTCTGCTCCGATCTCGTATGGGTTCAATGCATCCTTATAGATCAGATTATATAAAGGACAACTTGAACTGCAATATTTATGTTGGTATCAGAAGGCAGAAAAAAGGAGAAAATCCTATTGTTTTTATGTTAAATTCTCCTCTTCTTCCAGTTAATTGATCGCGACTTTAAAACTGTTTGCCCACTTTTGTATCGTTGACGCACAGCTGGTTTCTATTTTTAAACAATGAGCAACTCTGCTCCTCCGCATAAAGAAATTAAATCTTTACAATGCGCCTGCTCCACCAGACAATCATTTACTCAGACGAAGGACGCATCTCGCTTTTCCTGGTAAAAATCCGCTCAGCCAAATTATCTCAGTATGTGACGCGCATAACAGTTTCAAATCATGTTGAGGATTCTAAATGTGCCCACTACATCTGTCTGACTGTTTTGGCTCCCAACCATCCCAGTCGGACGTTGGTGCTCGGCTAGATAACAGCGATACGTAGAACGCTGCCGGAGGCTCTAATCACCTTTGCTGTTGGTGGTACACTTTTTCGAATAAAAAGGATTTGCACTAAAAATATTGGTGATCCTTGCCTCGAAAACTGGATATTGGAAAAAGGGTGCAAAAGATTTTCAAGTTAGATCAGAAGTACCCCTTAGGAATAGCCATGTATTTTAGCAGAAGTTTTCATTATTACATATAGTGTTCTTCGGTTACGAAAAACGAATACTTCAAATCTTCCACAAGCTTATAAATCAGTCTCAGGAGAAATGCAGGCTATTACTGGACTAGGTACTCAGAGAAAAGTTAAACTGGAAGGGAGAGTTGAATGAGGGGATGGCTTTCAGGTCCAGTGGCATAAAACTGCAAACATTAAGGCTCACAACGCGAGGGTTATTGCTCAGGTTTGCAGTACTTTGTTCTGAAGGGATAGTATCTTGTACTAATTACTCGTGGGATATGTATCTGCCGTGCACGTTTCCCGTTCAGTTCAGTGACGAATGAAAACTTTTTAGGTTTGCATCAGCCTGATGATACATGAAGGTTGGATTTAAATTTCCTTAGTTTGCCATGACTACTCATGTTCGACGAAATAACCTAAACTATGATTGCAGTTTCTTGAGGGTAGTAGTACCCAGAAAACTGTTCCTGGTCTCGAGACAATACAGCTGCCGAATACAAAATTCCAGGGCACAGGATAGCTGGAGTGTAGACAATTAGTAACAGTTTAATCATGTTGGCTACGCATCCAGGCCTATTTCACCCATTTGCCGAGGTCAACCGTCACTTTCGTTTACTAAGTTCTGTCCAAATTGTGAGTTTACAAATTAGAAATACCGCCGAGGCGTTTACACCGTGCCCTGACGACCGGCGTGAAGCGTCATGCGCGCGTGCGCACCTCCGTAGGACGCCAGCCCAAGACTCGGATCACACTACCGATGACGCATAGTCTGCGCTCGCATGAGTTATCTTCATTCTGATTGGCTGGCGCGCGGACCAGCGACGAGGCATCGGCTGGTGGTGACCTTGTCAGCTGGCCACATCCGTCGGTGCCAGGGTTTAGTGCGCGTAAAACAACGCAACGGCTGGCGTAATGCGCTTATGCCTTCTCCGAGTTTGGACGATTACTGCGTGGCTCAGTAAGTGTCAAATTTTCGTCAAGTTTGTAATCTTCAATAGTTATTTGCGACAGCTACTGTGACTTTTCACCCTCTGAATGATAAAGCTTACTTTGATATCAGGTGTAATGTGTCCGTGAGATAAGAATCTGATAACTGCACCCGAAGCATGTGATAAATCTTTTAAACTTAATTTAATTAGTTTTAGTATTATTATTAGTTGCGGCACCATTTCTTCTAGAATGGCGTCATATGCAATAAAATTACGAAACTGTGCTATCACAGCGACTTGCCCATAGAATTGGGGGTATTCAGAATGTTATGAAATCAAGGCGCGAAGAGGTCAGCTCGAAACCTGAATCAACACAGTACACCAGCATATGGAGCTGCCTCCGGAGACTTCGGTCTCCATCTTAGAGGGAGTCGAGGTGTCTAGATCCGCTGGCGCAGATCGTCATGCGTGAAGAGGTAGAATCCCCGGCCTAATCGAGGTGAGCTAGCTCAGGTATCATCACAGCCGTGCCAAATCCAACTTCGTTCGCAGGTGAGGTCTAAAATTTGGGCGTGTTGGTTAGACTGTGTAATTTAAGGGAAAGGCGTGCATAGGCCTGTCTCACAAGCAATGTTATGCCCTTCGATTAGCAACTTGGTCGTTCACTATGGTCTGTGTCCGCACGAGGAGCGCAGGAACAGTCGATCATAGTAGCTAAAGATTGAAACAGGGTAATCTCTGCTACGTTCCGGGTGTAAATCAAAAAATTCATTATATCAGCCATATTATTGTTTAGCCACTCGTAAGTCTGCGTTCGAAAGCTCTAAAAATATGGTAATATTACCAGTCAATTACTGAAACGCTTAATAGAACCGGTCGTCGCATGTCTTGACCGCCTGGCTTTGAATTATCAATTTTAAACCAGATTTTATACCTTTTCTAATTGTTTTAGTTAGTTCGATCGTCGTAATCCAACGAATACACCGTATGCTCCACAGGAGTGTGGTGCAGTAACGGCGACTTGTGCTGGATTACAGTGAGAATAGACTTGCACTGCATCTGCCTCATTCTGTTTCACTCCTCCACATGGACCCGGTGTAGAGACATAATCAAGAAGACTGGAGATGGTAGAGGGCGCAGGCATACGCATTGTGGTCCAACACAAAACAAGAACCTAACAACACAGGAAGGGGTGGCTCGGATCCAAACTGAGTGGGATTGCCACAAAGGCCACATTAAGGAGCCATTGCAGCCTGACTCTCAGTCCGCCAGTCGTCAATTATGAACAAGCATACAATCGGGACTGATCATGCGGTCCGAGTTATTCCGTCAGTTAGCAACCTTCCATGCCACGGCTTTTAGCGCACCGTGATAACTTCAAGCGCGTCAGATTGTTTCTAGTGAGGAAAAATGCGCTGAGCCTTTGATCTCTGCCTCCCTTACCCCCAGAATCAGACAACAATCTGAGCCAGTCAGTTGCCTGATGCGGGTGTGTTCGCATTTGCTGACGGGCCTGCGTACCCGTCTACGCACGTCACAGCACGACCTCGTGTCTTTGACGCACATACCAGGATTCACAAAACTAGGGGGTAAAAAGGAGCCGTAGTCGTCTGAATCCCAGTCCAATGGTCAGCCACTCAACTCACAACACACACTTGGTCTATGGCGTGGTCTGTTGTAAGCGTCAGTTGGCAGCCTTCCAATCCACGGTTTCTTGGAAACCGTGATATTCTAAGGTACGTGATGATGGTGGGGGTGTTGGGTACGCATTGGTGGAGGTGCTGTGAGTTGATGTGGTTGAGCCTACGATGGTTTTCCGCAGGTTATCATGGAGACGCATGTGACCTAATAGGGCCATGCGATGTGTGAATGTGCGGCAGCAGTGAGGGCAGTGGAGTCGGGCGCGGCGACTGTATGCCGGATTCCCGGGCACTGGTTCGCCAGTCTCCTTGCGATGAATTCGCAGGTAACCGATCAGGCTGATGCGTGATGTGAAGTTGCGGGCACAGTGAGGGCAGGAGATATCGGGAGAGGCTGGGGGATGTCATTCATGGCAGTGGTGGTGAGAATGAAAGGAACGGAGGGTGTGCGTGGGATATCGGTGCTGTCGACATTGCGGTGAATTCCGCTCACATGGATGCGCTGATCTCGGCTGTGGGTTTACGCTTCAGGCCGTGGTTCACCAGTCTCTGTGCGCTGGATTTGCAAGTGACCGACAAGCCCGATGCGTGAGGTTAATGTGCGATCGCAATGAAGACGTGTTATGGCGGAGTCCTCATCGCTGGTGGTGGTTATATCAGTTGAGGAGTTGTGGGCTGTGGTCCACTCGGTGCAGTGAGTGGGGGGAAATAGTGTCAGTGATCGTCGTCGTGTGGTCCGTTGCAGGGTTGGCAGCTGAAATATGCGCTGGCGCAGAATTTGATGTTGTTGCATTGCGTCCGACCAGGCTGATTCGCATGCGGAAGGTGCGTAGACAGTGTGGGCATGTTGGGAAGGCTTGGGCATTCGTGGTGGTGGTCAGGGGCGCTTGTGACTTGCGTGCCGCCCTTTTGGCCTTGGTTGCGGCGATCCGGCCGGCTTTATAGATTGCTGCTCCCGTCTTCACTGTCCTCCTCCAGGCCGGTCGGTTCTGGGCGAGGTCCTCCCCGTTTGCCGGGTTGATCAAAAGTTGCTTCAGGGAAGTTTTTAGTGTCCTTGTAGTGTCGCACCTATTGTCGACGAGAACCCGTTGTGACATCTCCAGAGAAGAGTCGTTTGTGTGGTCGCTCGTCGTCCACCCTCATGAGGTGGCCGATCCAACGCAGTTACAATTGTCTCAGCTGGGCGTAGATGCCTAGGGGGCCTGTTCGTGCCAGCACTTCCGTGTCCGGAATCCTGTCTTGCCATCTTGGCTTCAGCATTCTGTGGAGGCAGCTGAGCTGGAAGTGGTTGAGCTTCCGTGCCTGCTTTTGGTACACTGCCCCGGTCTCCGCTCCATACAGCAGCGTCGGCAATATGACAGCTTTTCACATCTTGTGTTTGGCGCTGAGGTGGAGATCGCATCGATTTCGGACGATGTTCTGTATGCGTCCGGCGGCTTGGCTGGCTTTGGCGATCCTGTGGGCGACCTCATAATCGATTTTGGTGCTTCGGAAGAGGTTGCTGCCCACGTAGGTGAAGGTGTCCATGGCTTTCAGTTGAGCGCCAGTGACATTGACGCGGGGCGCATTACAGGTGGTTTTGGGTGGCGGCTTGTGTCCCCTAAACGGGCCACGTGGTAGATGCGTTGGACCAACACGGGGGCATGGCAGGCGTTATTCGTGTTTCGCTCCCATAACAAACGCCGAACATTGGGGGGGTTAGGGGCCCTGGCCGTGCCAGCCACCGGCGTCATATCCCATCTCTGGTCTTCTTGACTCTGTCACGGCACCGGGCATAGGTGGGGGAGGAGGAGAGAGTGCGGTAGCTGCAGCGCAAGGCTACTATCACTTAAAACTAATTCATGCACAAGTCACCGTCACTGCACCACCCTTCGTTGGAGCATATGATGGACATCGTCGGTCTACGACGGTCGAACTGTCGTTGCCACCATTTCTTCGTGTTGATTATCCGTCCGAAGTTCTCGCAAGCGGTAGCGAAGAGGTCCATGCTCCTTTGCATGTCCCTTTCTGTCTTAGCATTGAGGGCGCAGTCGTCACCGAAGAGAGGTTTGTGGATGCCGGCTGCGGATACACGCGACTGGAAGTGCATCCGCCGTTGATTGAGGAGTTTTCCATCCATCCGGTAGGCGATGCGGATCCCGCGGCGTTCGTCACGATAGGTGCCCATTAACATCGTAGAGAACATGAGGCTGAAGAAGGTAGACGCAAGGACGCAGCCCTGCTTTCCTCCGTTGGTCACTGCGAGGGCCTCCGAGACGGCTCCGTTGTCCGTGACGTGCGCCATCATGTCATAATGGAGCTGACGTACCATGTGAATGAATCGATAGGGGCAGCCGAATTTCTGCAGGATTTTTCACAGTCCTTCGCGAAGGCTTTTGTCAGATCTACGAAGGTAGAGTAGAGGCGATTTCGCATTTCCTGGAACTTCTCCTGCAGCTGACGCGCGGTGAAGATCATATCAACGGTGCCGCAGTGACGGTGGAAACCGCATTGACTTTCCGGAAGGTGGTCTCTTGACTTTCCAGGTGGTTGTTGAGGTGACTGAGGAGGATGAGGGTGGTGATTTTCCCGGTGATGTTGAGCAGCGAGATTCGTTGGCGGGTCGCGGATTTGGTGGTTCCCCTTCTTCTTGTAGAGATAGACGGTTTTGGCGTCCTTTAAATCCTGGGGGACTGGTCCTTAGATATGCTTTTCTTACCTGAGAAGTGCTTTGTAAAATGGCAAGGCGGTCATATTTCCAGAGTCTGGAGGCTACTGTGGATAAGAGCTCACACCGTGGTAGATCGATAGTAAGCCTTCCGCATAGCGGTGATCTGTCAGCGCACCATATAGCTCCATTGTCATCTACAAGAGGTTCAGGATAACCGCAATCAAAATCTGCATAAACCTCTACTAAACGGATACTAGATAGATAGCTATAGGGTTTCAGAGCCGATCTACTTATTTCAATGCTGTCATTTGAGTCCGATATACAGTAGATGTCCTATATCATTAACTGTTAACCGAAATGTTGAAATGTATTTTGGATTACAAAAGATTACTGAAGTAGAGTTGTTATATTACAAGACAGTCGTAAGATATTTTAGTCATTCCAGTGTGCCGACTTTTGAACCAGGTTCTTTCCGACCACCTTCAAAAACTATGCTCTGTAAAAAATGATTGCTATAATAGCATGAATTTTCCATCCATTTTCAGTGTCCTCATAAATCCAAATATATTTTATATAAAACATGCTTAAACATATTCTTTCTTGTTCTCATTTGGTAGCAAATCGCATCTTAAAATTTTATGCTTGAAGATATGGCATTTTTCTGTCCTTTCAGAGTTTATAATTTTGAGATTTTTTGAGACCGTGAATTATCCATTCATAAAGCATCCTATCTCTGTTTGTAAAGTATGCAATGTGATTTGGATCCGTTGCAAAGTTTAACGAGCCCTATATGTCCTCTTCTTACTAACGTGTATAAGTGCAAGATTCTTCCAACAGAAAATATACATCTTGTAGTTTGGAAACCCTGAATTAACGTGTACCAGTTAGTTTGGTGGAAAATTATTCAGGAATTTAGAAAGTTTTTTAACCGAAAGATGCTCTTTCTTCAAATACGAAACTTGAAGGTGTAATTTCTTACCAAATGAATACAAGAAAGAATATCTGATGCATGTTTTCTTTATAATTGATATTAAAAAATGCATGCTACTTCCGTAGTAATGTTTACAGAGTATAGTTTTTGGAGGCGGCCGAAGAGAAGGTGGTTCAAAAGGCGTCACCCCGACATGACTGGAATAACTTATGATCATGCTGTAAATATGATAACTCTACTTAAGTACTCTTTTCTAATCAAAAACAATTTATTTCAGATTGTCGGTTACAAATTTCACATGACAGCACATCTACCGTAACTGTCGGCTATTTCGCGTACCGAAAACTTGTGTTGCCATTTGCCAATGTCCCCCATTTGCCTCGGGCTACAGTGCGACTCCGAATATCTGGTCGCAATGTTGCCATCAGTATTTCAGTCATAAAGGCGCCTGAAACTAGGCACATAGGGCAGCTAAAACCTAAGGCGATGTCGGTTTGGGCACTACACACCGATCTGCCTGCTCTAAATCCTGAGCCAACTATAAGGTCAATAACCTGACCGGTCTGAATAACAACTCAGCATGTTGGTGGCTTTTACCGGAATCACATATTGACTAAATACGGTAAATTATAGCCTGCGTACTTCAACCGTCTCTCACAACTGTCTCATCCAAGACCACAAAACACATCCAAGTAGGCCATTGCTTGAAAAGTTGCTTGACTCAGGACGGCCAACCTAGTCATCAGCAACGATTATCTGAGGTTTTTATTGTTATGCACTGCAGCCGATGCTTGGATCGGCCGAAACAACAGAAGTGTAAAAAATTACCCTTTCAATTTCCGAACCCTGTTTCATCACGAATGACCGCCCTCCATGGCATGCGTTAGGGCGTAGATTCCCCGTCAGAGTTGAGGCAGTTGTAACATCGTGCCGTGTTTAATTTCCGAGGAAATTAGTGCGCAAAACTGGAGTTAATCCCTCGGAAAAAACCGCTTCAGGTCCGTTCAGAAAGTTGATATGAATATTCGAGCTGAAATTTGTCAGCTGCCCTGGCATAACCGCGTAATATTCACAAGCTATCAACAGGCAGTCAGTAGTATGTACTACGTGATGACATTTTGGACATCGGCTCTTCAGGTCACAAAACATGAGATACGATCGAGGTCGCCTTTGTCAGGTCCGCCCAGCTAGAGCTGCGTTCAGGGGAGATGGTCTCCCCGGTCCCTTTGTCTTTAGGAGGGTGCAGCCTGTGATCGAGGTGCAGCAATCGGCAACCAAGAAGGGCGTCATTGATCTGTTACTTTTTCGGTCAACTAAACCCGTTCATTAGAAATGCGATTAGACAGACGAATTCGGCGAATTTAGTTCAGGTAGTGTCAGTCATAGACTTGTGGGCAGTGTGCATATTCTGGACGCTGAGGTCATGTTCCGCATCCGTCTAAAAGAGGGTTTCATAACACAAACCGCATACGCTCGTAGATTTGCCTTCATACCGTTCTTATGTTTGTTCTGGGGGTTTCGAAAAGGTAAAACGACAACAGTGAGCGGCTGGTTGATCAGTTTATTGATTTCATCCTTACCTCACTGGTTTGGCAGAAAGTTCGCGAAAGTTAGTAGCTGTCCAGTAGCCTAAGATATTTGCCGTCTACGGTGGCCAATCGGAAATGTGCAACCACGAAACCCAGAGCGATCGTCTTTTTCCCAGAGGAGTTGATTTTCAAACCGACTTCGGCTGCCTTCTGGCCCGTTTGGGATGCATCGCACGGAATTTCTGCAAAAGAGTTGTCCAGCGGCACAGTGGTCACTTCTCAGGTACTGAACGACACAGCCTATCACGTAATTGAAGGGAGTTTGGGACCAAACGCGGACGCCAGATGGGAAATCAAGAAACTCACTCCCTTCACCATTCACACGGATGTTGGTCCTTGTTTTTTTCCAGCCCAATTCAATCGAAGCAAGTTCAGTGAAACGCCATCATTCTGCATGGTCTACCATATGATATTCTGTCAGAAACAAGACCAAACGAAACAGGTTATATAAACTCTTGTTGGTGGCAGCGAAGGTGTTTGAAGGTTCAGCGAAAGGAAGAGTTACAAGCTGAACATCACTGTCATGTATGAAGTCAATTCAGACCATTTCTTTTCAGATTTTCGCGCTTCAAAAGGAAGAGATACTATGACGACTTTAACGACCATTTCGACAGGGCATATATTGCGGGTGGTCTTGCAGAACGAGCTGTCGCTCTTTTAAAGTTGACATAACTAACGTTACTCCCAATCTGTGTTTATCGTCTTCGTTTCCTAAATTTGGATCAGCTGGTCGCATAACCATTCGACACTTACTGTTGGAAAGCCTTGCGTTTATTTCTCCTGAGAGGCCGTCTTCGGTGGATGTTTTGTTTGTAGTCGCCATACGCCCCGTGTACATCTGGTGAGCTGCAGTCCTGGTGATACTAGCACGTCGTGGGGTCTTCAAACCGGATAATAGCTACGACAGTCCCGTTGGTTGGCCACACCTTACCTCCTCTTAGTATCCCAATCGTCCGAAACAACAATGTCACCCATTGGGACACGCCTAAAGTTCTTATGATAAACCTGATTTTTATATGTCATCAGGATCTAGCATTTGAACGTACGTCTCAATCATAAAATCCAAACCAGCACCACGAAGATGCAGTGGTACTGTCCTTGGTGGAACTGTTTTTAGCGGATAAGTGTGATTTTGGCTTGAATGACAGAGCACTCCTCATTGACACCGCTGGTACAATCATGTCTCTGTGCCTCATAGTTAGTCAGACCGTGATCTCGCAGTGTCAGACAATGTCTCATGCTGCACCAATGGATGCAGGCTCAACACCTAATCAGCATGAGCCCACTCTTTTTCGTCCCTACATTTGGTCCTGTCACTTCAAAATTCCCTTTTATTGAACAGACTGCGACATGGGACCGGCCGGACCAGTCGCGTATGCCACTACAGATATAGGGTAAGAATAAACCGACTATGGTATTCATGGCCTAACCGAAGGAGATCAAGGATAGACGGGAAGTTTGAGTTATTCTGGAGACTGCTAGAGGCAGGACTTGTTGCTATAGAGGAAATGACTCTTATCGGTGCCAGGTAGTCCTCGAAAAGTCCAACCACTGTGTACTAATCACAGTACACCTCCACCCGTCCCAAACCAAATTAAATCTGGGCATGCTAGACAGTATTTACGCGAAGCGACTTGGTGGCTGGATGGTTTCTTTTCGTGCCTGGAGGGATAAGGATACCTTATATGCCTCCCCCTAAATTGGAAAGGGGAAAAGGAACTCCCAAGAATATTAGATATTCGCGTCTCCTAACCCGAACACCAGTCCTAAACATAAAGCTAAACCACATCGATAACCTCTACTTAAGTCCTATGTAAGCTCTAACCCCATAGTTAACACTGTCCTTATACCTAACGCTAAACTTGACCGTAACTATAACCTTCAAACTAACCTTATTTTCCCAGGAATTTGGCACAAAGCCACCCGTATTGTGGGTGGTTCCTATCGCCGTGTCCGATTTAGGAGGCCGCATAAGTAATCCTGGAGGGGAAGACGAACGTGTCTTTTCATCCCTACGACACACCCCTTTAGGAGTCTGGGCCTTGTCGTACAGGGGTGGTGGCGGAGGAGTCTTATTGGGTGCCGGGCAGCATTTGCCATGTCATAATGCACAGGGTTTCGTAGTCTTTCTGTAAGTGGCTACCTTTTTTGTCAAGATCTAGAGTCTACTTATTTCCCGGCCATCTTTTTTTCCCTGAAAACTGTTCCACTGTCTACCACCTGCGTACGCACTCGACCTGGATAAGAGGCATCGACCATTTTATCGGAGTTCTGGTCGTCCCCGAATAGAATGGAGTATAAAAGCGCATCCACTGACATTCACCTGCAAAATCGTCTCAGGTTACTGCCCTTATTTTTTTATAGTGGATCCTAGGAAGGCGATTCAGCCACCTTGCCTGTCTATGCCTTTAGCTAACCCGCAGTCACCACTACCGCTGTGCCAACCGTATTTCGGAAACTAGGTCTACTGCAATTATCACCATAACCGCAATATTTTTAGAGGTCTCTGGGGTGGTTTCGGTATCTCTTCCCCTACAACTTGCCGCTTTGTAAACCTTTATCTCTAATCAATTTTTGCTGCCTTATTATCTGTCAACCATATTTTTTTTCAGGTTGAATTCTTAATGCGTTTCTAATAGAGTGCGATAAACGATGTCGCAGAATATGCAGGCAGTTCTGAATGAACCAAGCACCACTCTTTCAAAGAGCCAACTTGGTCAGACCGCATCACATCCAAATCAACCCGTTCGTTCAACTATTACTTTACCGTCTGTCGAGTCGTTGCAGAAGACACTTCGTCCGCCTCCGCCCACGCCTTCGGTTTACATTCAAGCACCAGAACTTAATGATGGTGACACCATGGATCTCGACCAGTCCCTGCAGGAATTTGTGGTGGAGAACTCCACTTACCGAGACGAGAGTAACTCCTGCTACAGTCCCTCAGGCCAGCTGGATCCCGCCTGTCATGTCGGCCAGAACTGTCATACGCCGAACGAATCTCTCTACAGTACCTACAAAAGCGAACGTAATCCTGAAAATCGTCTTCAACTTGGTGCCTCCGGACTGATCACCGCGAAGGCAGTGACACGGGAAGACTCAACCGACCTTAAAAAGGGTACTGAAACCTGATAATTTCGTGACACCTAACGAAGGTATCCGAAAAGATATGGCAAACAATTACTTACTTTACCCATGGTTGACTGTAGAAGGGTTAACACTCAGGTAGATGGACCCTCGCCGATCACGTTACGGGACATACTCGTCCTTCTGTGCCTTGGGCCCCACTCTCGATCCCCTCCAGGCAGGAGAACATTACCGGCCGAGACAAGGGTTGACACACTTTCAGTTAGGGAATTCTTCTGGTCAATCCGGCTTTAATTTTTGAAGGGGACCGGCTTAGGATTATGTACCGTTTGCTAATTTCAGACATTATAACTCTTTCAGTTAGTCCGTGGACCCTGTTTGGCATACAAACAGTTTGACCGTCGTATCCGACGAGGTCCACGAGGTGTTCACTTCCTGCTTCAATGCACATCCCCCGTCAGCCTCCACCACACGCAATGTCTGCTTCTCCTCTAAAAATAGTTTAAGAGTTATTCATCTTCACCCTGTTTTAGGCCCGTAAACAGACCATTTGCCTTTCTTAATATAGTCTCCTTAATTTTGCAATCCACACTTACCAACCTGACTGAGGAAACAGCTACTTATTTTAACTTCTAGCAAATCTCTGTTCAATTATCGTTTTTTGCATTCTTTCCGCAGATGGCCTTTATGACTACTTGCCGGTTTCCGGGACCTTGCCCGCCTTTTCCCAGCTGGCCTCTTATGGTGCCCCGGACAGCCTTCCACGTGCGCCTCACTTTATCCCAGTCATTACGACGTCCAGCTGGTCTAGCGACTCCTTCTTAGTCAGTTCTCTTGTTCAACCCCAGGCGTCCTATCAACCCGAACCAGCAGTGAGGGACCATCTACTGTGCAATTTTCCGCCCTCCTACCGTGAGTGCTACCCCTCCTCCTACCCCTGTACTCCCATAAACGCAGCCTTTAGTGGCCGCTGTCCAGAGCTCCAACAACAGCGACTGTTGCAACAAGACCAACGGTACACGGTGCTAGCAACGCAGGCCGACCAGACCCCTGCTGTTCCAAGGCGATGCCTGTTTCCTCGAGTCACCGCCATTGAGGGCAACTCCTCGCTTTATTTACACAACGAACAGTCCAAACTCCCATTCGCACCCGTCCCACAATTTCGTGGTTTGGGCACGAAGCCGCCAATCTCAGCGACATTCCCCTCACCAGGGGAACCGAAGCGTGATGGTCGTGTCTGTACTGTCTGCGGTGATAAGGCTTCGGGTACCCACTACGGCGCCTGGACCTGTGAGGGCTGTAAGGTTAGTTTGCCTTCCAATTACAGCTATCTGAATCAAAGTGCTTACGTCGGTCCTATTTCATGGCTCGAAACAACCATTCGTTTATTTCGACTTTGAACTCTACCTTACGTTCTTTGCTTGAATCTTTATTTCCTTCTAGCTTTCTTTCTTACCAACTTTTAACGATTACTGGTTGGGGGTTCAGAATCGCTTTTACCTTGGCTATTGACCTTCAGAAATACGCTCTTGATGGATGTTGTACTTAGAAACTAGTAAATTGGCTTGATAAGCTTCCTTTGCCTCGTATTCAGCAAGTGAATACCTGCACTGTTGGATTCGTATCCGACTTCGAACTTGTACTATACCTGAAAGACTGAGATGGTTGAAGTCGGTTCCCATAGCACGTGCTAAGTTTCGGCATCGTGACACTCATTTGCCGGTCAATGAATAAGTAACCGCCAGGACAGCCAGCCGTAGCGCAATTGTGGGGCGTTCGATAGCCAAAAGTTCTAGTTCGAACACCAGGTAGGATTTTTATATGTCTGAAGACGGCTAATAAACTGTATGTATTCCTTTACTTAAATGTGCGTACTCTGACCTGTAACTAGCTCATCGTTGGTTTGTATTTTAGTCTCGTAATTAACCCGTGAGCCCATAAAACTAAAATAACCTTTTCTTTATGAAAATGCAATACTAAGTCGATGGCTTAGCCGAACGGAGTTTAGTCTTCCTGCTAGCAGCCACTTTGAGGCGTGTTTTCCTTCAACTCCTGAAACCTCCGTAACGGGAGATGTTAGCGTTCAAAACAAACTCCATGTCAGAAAATCCGTTGTCCAGGTATTTGTACCACACGACAGCAAGTGACTGACACACGGCTAGGAGAAAACACACAAGCCGTAGGTACTCGACCACTGATGAGGGCGTCCAACCGCCCACATTCATCTGTTTAACCAAAGATACGGCATCATCAGCATTGGTTGGTCTTCGAGTACTCCGCGATTCCACCTTGTTATCAGGGAGGAGGGGGGGGGGGGGGGGGTGGAGGAGGAGACGTCTTCACTAGTTTTCGGAAGCGCTGGCCTAGACAACCCTGTACTCTTCACCCATGTGTGCATAAGACGCCTTGAGCCACAAACTCGAGCAAAGATTAGCCTAGGAAGGACCTGAATCTATTTACAGAAACGTCGGTCGACCAGCCTAACTGCTGAGGAGGGTCAATGCGCCTCACCGGCTTTATATGTGACTGCGGCAAAAATGGATGGGATTAAGGCCACTAAAGTCCTGGTTCTGGACTACCTATAAAGCTTTTCAGTTTAAGCTTCCTCTTGAGTGTCAGCCCCCCTTTTTTGTGGCAATTTAAACATAATTTTTAATGTGATAGGCTATTAGGCTTTTTCACAGACCAGAATGCTCACAAGAAACCTAGCCATCTCCATGAGGGGGGTGGCACACCAAAATGTGATGATGATGTGGTGATGTGATGTGCCCTCTTTTCAGCTGATCATGATCATTGTTCGACGAGAAAACAGTCTAGAGTAATCACACGTGATAGGTAACTATTGTTCAGGCGGGTGACTGGGCGTGGCGTGGCGCGGGGGGGGGGGGGGGTTGGACAGAAAGTTGTATAGGTGGGTAAGTTTGAGTTGCAGTGAGGCCTCGTCAAGCCTACTTACGGCTGCACAACATGCAATTTTAGTCAGCGTACCGTCGGCGCGGCGGGGTTACTTCACGTGATCTGTCGGCTCACATCTCTAATTTTATCTTACGTATTATCCTGGCTTCTGAATAGCGTGGGAGACGCCCAATCATCGCCCGAGGTAGGATCTATAGCGCACCTGTTGGATCCACCCCAAGACCGATGTCCACCAGATTTTTCCTAATCGAAACCCTGATTACCGTGGTTTCCATACTCAGCAACCATTTCGGCAAAAGTTTGGTTGCTAACTCCTTTTGCGTGCGCCCAATGTTTGTTTTTTATCCACTGTTGCATGCAAACTTCGAAGATACGGGGTGACAGGTGTATAGACAGGAGATCCTTACAAATCGCTCGTTCCCGTTTTCCATGTGCACCGAACTAAAAACCATGGAAGGTCTGTGCCTTTTCTGCACGTTAGTCTATAGGGTTGAAAAGGTCATAGACACTCATACAGTGCTTGTGTGCGGCTGAGATCACTCGCGCACATGATTTAATTTTTACCCGTTCGTGTCCCTTTCTTAAACTGCTGACGCCAGACCTTCTTTTTTTCTACCTAGGGTTTTTTTAGACGTTCCGTGCAACGGAAGTCAGCCTACTTCTGCGTTAGGAACAATAAGTGCGACATAACCCGCACTCTCCGTAACCGATGTCAGAAATGTCGTTTTGTCAAGTGTCTTCGCATGGGCATGAAGATGGATGGTATGTTGGGTGCTTGCCTCTTCAGCCTTTGCCATTCACCACAATTGAACCGTCGATTTTGACGATGTCCATCGTATGCTCCACACCAGGTGGTGCAGGGACGGTGACTTGCACGTGAATTAGTTTTAAGCGATAGTAGACTTACACTGAATCCTCCGCACTTTCTCTCTTACCTCGCCCGCCTGTGCCCAGTGTCGAGAAATAGTCAAGAAGACCGGAGACGGGGTCGGGCGCATGTGAATGGCGCGGCTGGAGACTCATCTGACCCTGCCACCACGCCCGAATCAGATACCACGGAGTGGGTGTGCCATAAATGGTAAAAATAGGTGGTGCGGTGTGAGCCTGTGCCCCGATATGGCCTCTTTGTTTGTCCAGCGCATCTACCACGCGGCCCGTTTAGGAGAGGTCCCTCACTCCTATGCAAATAATCAGAGGGAGTTTCTAGTCTGGAAGACCTACACAAACACCCTGTTGCGCACGTTAGCTACTAATTCAAACACATTGTTACATTGCTGTTTTTCTGGGCACGCTCCGTTTACGGAGAGGACGATCAGTACCGACAGTTCGACCGTAGATACCGACGAGGGCCACCATGTGATCCACAGCATGATGGTGCAGGGATGGTGATTTGCACGTGGATTAGTTTCAAGTGATTGTGGACTTGCGCTGCAGCTACTGCACACTCTCTTCCTTACACTGCTTTGCTGACATAATCGACTAAGAGGAGGGGCAGCGCAGAAAGCAAACGCCAAACATGCGATTTCGCACGTTTTATGCCATCTGCTGCAACCTATGGATCGACATCACCGGTTGTCCAAAAACGGCGATATGGGCCAAATCATGAGTCTGAACGACATGAACTTCAGGTGTAGTTTATGCGATCCGAGCCGCCACACATCAAAAAAAAAACTATCTCACAGTTTTCTGTAGATACAGGACGAGGGTGGAAATTCTGTTAATCACGAAGTCATCCACAAAGGCTCAACAAAACTCCGCCTTTGAGGACGCTGCAATGTTGGGCTGAGGAAAATGTTCGCTATTCAGAGAGAGGAGACATGAAGGAGACAGCTCCGCATGGTGACTCCTCTTTCTCTCTCTGGCGCGAGTAACTTACACAACCCTGGCTATGTCACCGTCCCGTCACTTTTGATCTTTATTCATCTTTGTTCACGGCATTCAACCGTTGCTCGCATTCGTAACTGACGCAGATTCGTGGTCTAGCAGCACAGCTTTTTTTGTCCTTGCAAACCCAATGAAGCTGATGTTGGTACTAGTTTTGAACTTTGCCGACCTTTTATTTGGTGCAAGCTTGGTTGCAAGAGAAAGTGTTCATCCGCGACATTTGTGTAAAAAACTACACGTGGCCTTGTACGCGTCATGTCTTCCCCCCGATACTTGTTATACAATTCAAATGTCAAAGAACCCTACCTTGGTATTCCGAATTTCCGTGTTTTCATTGCAAATAGATTCCTTTGAATTCATGGGTACTATCTCGCCTTTACGTATCTTTAAGCGTGGCTGTCGATGAAAATACCACAGCTTCACATGACTTCTTCAGCAGCCTCTACATTATTTAGTATTTTCGCACCTATGTAGTCTTTTTGACAGTTGAGGTTTCCAACATTTTTGTGGAACGGTATTTTGCCATGGTGGTGAACCTCTACTACCCCTTTCGAAACATGTGCTTCGACCACTTTACTTTCACATATCTGTATATCTGGATGTGCAGGCTTTCGTTGGAATCCTTCTTCACCCTCGGATACGACCAGTGACTTGGGCAAGATTCCGAACTCCAAATCGACCTATGTCTGTGATGCCTCCTCAGACCAGATCGCCACCTGCCCGTCCCCATTCCAGTTGAAAAAGTCTGCGTCCACCTCTGTGGCCGAAAAACTCGCCGCATCGCTGACGAAATTACTTGGAACCTGCTACCAGAACGCTCTCCAGCATCTCATCCGGGAAGTTCCGGATCACGATAGTGAACTCTCGAACCTTAAGTTCTCTGGGGATCATCTTGTGAGTCTCTGGGACTTTAATTAAATCCTCTGCTATACCCGAATTGCAAACCACATACTTCATAGTTTTGCAGTGGGGTAAAGCTTTGGCCAAACGTAAGTTTTTATTAAGAACAATACCCGATGCAAAAGAATAATCGCCGTTTTGTATAATCAAAATTATTGGAGAAAATGTCTCCTGGCCCCTTGGCTCGGCGAAAAATGAAGAATTCAAGTGAATTAAAGGGGAACACAAACAATCTAAACCATGGAACCCGTCAGACGAGAGCACTAAATTCAACTTCGGGTTCTTCTGTCTCCTGGCATGGGAGAAAGCGAGCTAGGATAGGGCCTACGAAATGTCCATATACAGAGACCCGACCGACTTAACCGATTTGCATGAGACGAAGAGACCCAGGGTCACTAGATCAGAACGGAACAAATGTGCTTTGCTCTGAAAGCGGGACTCAACTAAATGCCTCACAAAAAGAAGTTGCTGTCAGCCAAAGCCGTCATACTAAATAATAAATTGAATCGGTGGATGAAGAGGATGAGAGGTGTATTTCAGTAATATAGTTGCAGACAGAAACATTCCATTTTGCATGACAGTTGCAGTCTAGAGACCCTGGGGGTGGTTCCATTGCAAGAAATGCCGACCAGGACATGGCCGATTAAATGACTATTTCTACTTTATTGATCGTCATCAGTCAGCCATGCTCCGGGCCACCCAGACCAGGTGCGCGGTATGACTAACTGATGGACGCTAATAAACCAGAAGTGGCCTGGCCCATCCAGTCTCATTTGCCTCTTTCGGCATTCCTTATGGACTGTCAGTGCTAGTGGACAGGAAAAGTGCACGTATCAACAAATTTCCAGCATCGAACTAGAAGAATAAACAGACGTCATCGTGAATTATATCCCAATAGCTTCCGAAACTTACTTAAAGAAATTCAATATACTGTAAACAAGACAGACGAAGCTAAGGAATAATTTGGAAGAATTTTAAGGGCCTTATATAAGGTTCTAGGAGTGGCTTTAGAATGTACTGATTTTGCTATTCAAAAGTAGAGCACTTTCCAGCAACTATGTGGACGCTTAGTCCGAGCCTTAGCATTAGACTGAGACCATCACAAGTTGCGCATTATTTATAGGGTGTGGTTGCCAGGCGCCCCTTGTACCACCTTTTACCCTCTTGTGCGACTGCCCCCGACGACGAGTTCGAGAGAGATTCCGAAATGTCCGGCTAATAAAGCTCTTGTTCCAGCGATCGTGACTAATTCCTGATACTCGCCTCTTCGCTTCTATTAGCAAACGGAGACCATCTTTGTTGCTATAGCCAATGTCGCACTTGGGACTTACAGCCGTCAATATGAATATGACGGCGTTTTGACGCAAACAACCTTTGTTGGAAACGATGGATTCCAACTTTATAGAATGGATAAATTGCACCCAGAAGTAGAGGAATTCAGCAAAACTCGAAATAATGCAGCCGGGAAAGCTCGTCGATTAAAATTGCTTCGAGAATATCCTGTGAAACAGCATTAAACGGGGCTCTAGGAAGAAGCCATTAACCAGCGAGGACCAAGGCATTCAAAGCACCAAATTTTGTCTTTTATTGCGGATAACAGGGGATCAGACTTAACATAAATAGACTTGAAGATTAACTGGGCACCAACTCAGTCGATGATCCTAAAGTGAGCTTAGGAAATGCAACCGGTGGGAAGGATTTAATAATATAAATACTGGTTTTGAAGAAGTATGGCAATTTTGACTGCGCCTGACAGACATCAGGCGGAAGCCATTACGGAACCTAAAATAGTTTGGAGATAGGCAGACAGCCAATTCCTGTCAGATACTTCTCAAGATTTTTTTTAGTTGCAAGCCCTGATACAAAACGAAAACCAAATGGGCCTATTCGTGAACAGCTTAAAGGACAGAAAGCCTTCGTAGGAGGCCGTCAAAGAAGAATGGTCACTGAGAGTTTTAGGAGCAACAAAGCTGACTATCAAAGGAGGATAATCTAAAGATTCAGCTTGTTACATTCTACCTGACACCTGCATTATCAATAATTTTTAAAAGACAATGAAGATGAAAAAAACTGTTCCAAGTAGGGAAGAGGCTAACATCTCAATGGACAGCAATAAGGGGCGGGGGTTGCATGACCGGCCACTGGCGCTATGCTCGACGAGAGCTAATTTACTGCGTCCATTCACAAGCCCCCCTGCTTCACATGATATTAGCGTCATCTTCATACTAGTTATAAGTAGTAGCAAGTATTTTATAATTTTAAAATTTTCTAAAGTCAGAACTGGTACGAGGATATTTTGGCGCATGCTATTTTCTCGCTCTCCGCCTCTAGGTTGAGGTCGTCCACAAGGTATCCAGAACCTTCCTGTGTACTGCTGAGCTCCATTTTATCTACAACTTCACAATGCAGCTGTCAGACTTTACCGAGCTGGAGACCCAGGATCAGGCTACCCTCCTGCCGTCGGCATTACTTGAAATAGCTGTAAGCATTTTTGGGCGTCGACTCTACCGTTCTAAATTACTTTGTGATGGAATTAATAACTATGAGGTTTCCCGCCTCTTTCTTCTCTCCTCAGATGTTTCGCCTATTCAGTGAATACAGAGAGCCTCTGAATGACGCTGCAATTACAACCTCAAAACTTACAGATCGCTATTTCGTGACAAAATGGTCGGGCATTCTGACTGGCAGTGACCTTGAGAGTTTCGGTTTTGCCGCTTCACGTTCTCTTGTCGATAAAATGTTCGACTTTGGCGCCAGAATCTCGCAGTTGCATCTTTCTGAAGGGGAAGTCGGCTTGCTCATGGGAATAATTATCTTTACTCCAGGTAAGTTTGCTCAGCTGTGCGAACAGTTCTACTTATGGGTTCGAAGCAAGTCCTGCTCACTGTTTTTTAATGTTTTCGTTTTCTCATAGAACGTCCTGGACTCTGCGACCCTGAAAGGATCCATAAACTACAAGACACATGGGCAAACTTTCTGTGCGAGTTCTGTGAATACGAAGGATCACGCACCCGCTGTGCACACCTGCTCCTTTTACTTCCGCAGCTGAGAGAATTCTGTGAGAAATCTCTGCTGAGTATCAACAGCCAATGGCGTGACAGTGACCTACAACTGCCGAACTGCACGCGCCAGTTCATAAGTCCATCGTTGTGACTGGCTGTTTGTTTGCAGGTCTTTACAGGCGGTGCAACGGTCCACCTCCCCTTCTGTGAACCCTGCTAATGCGTATCGCGTACTTCCACATCTCAGGCACCGGTTCTTTTAACGACCGAACACATCTCAGTGAATCCTCTTTCTATTTTGTCAATTTTGATGTTTATGACGTTTTGTACTAGCTTTTTAATCTTTCAATTTGAAGCAGAGAGCTTTATTACACCTGCCGAAGTGCCGCCTAAGAGCATGGAGAAGTCCTGCTAGGTTTTTTGACGCCGCCATTTTTTTCGAAGTACATACTTCATCTAAGTTATTTTATGTAATTGCTCTCCAGGTTATTAATGAAATCTTGTTTCAACACAGAGCTTTCGTAGAGGGTTGTTTTAGACGGTGCTGAAAGAGGTTTGGACTCGAGCCTGAAAACCTCCCGAGACTCGAACAACCGCCGAGCACACCGATTGCACATATCTACCTCAGTCCTCGGGGCACGATAAAACAAAGAAAGTCTGAAATGGAGGACCAACGTCATCACCGAGATATCTGCACTGAGCTGCGAACTCCCAACTCATGTATGACAGGTTGTTACTCACCCTCTGCTTAGACCGAACGGTTACAATAGCCTTACCAGCTTACGCGCATTAAGTTTACAAGGACCGGCTAACATGGGGATGTTTTTTGGGGTATTAGGTCCGTCTGTCGCAGCACATCTCTGCTGACCAAATACAATATTATGATGGACCTCAGTTTCGTAAACATGCGTGGTTTGGTTCTTTCTCCTAGCAAACAAATTTAAGCCATATAGTTACGGACAGTAACATAAACTCAACTACTTGACTAGGTGTAAAAATTTAGGGAGCGGAGGATCGTTCTAATCAGGTAAATTTTCAGCTTGACTAATGCCGATATTCCACGATTTGAAAACTTGTCCTTAAAGCCAAGGGTGATTAAATCTCCCCGCCTACTGATTCCTGCGAACCGCCTTTTTTGAGCCGCTGCGGCACGCTACAAGTTAAATTCGAAGGCAGTTGGAGAAACATGTGAACGGACTCGTGGACTTGAGTCGTCATCACCCACTTCCATCCACTCGTGATTATTCTCATGCTATAACATAGCCCAAAATAAGCTGCATTTCCTTGTCCAAAGCAAATGTACTCTGCTGACCGCGTAATACGGCGACTCTCGCTTGTCGTCGACCATTATGTTCTGATAATTGTTTGCTGAAAATCTGATTACCAAAATAAAACCATTCTTCATATATACACGGCTTGTGATGGTTCGTTCAGAATGCCTAAAGTGTCTTAGACCTAACACGGCTATACACTTTGGGAACCCACGATTCCATTTCACGGAGTCAGCAAAAACGAGTTGCAATGGACTTTTTAATGAATGTACATAATATAAAAAGACATTCTGTTATATAAGGAGCTTCTCAATGCTTAGCTGGATATTGGTGACCAGAGGTTTCAACTGAGAACCTTCACTGTCCGTTACAGCCACCGCGATCACTGGGCGGGAAACGCCACAAGCACGTCCGAGAGCTATCAAGAAATGTAAGGGAATGGTTTGGTTTACCTTGTTGTGAAGATATAAATACGTAGGGAACGTTCTTATCTTCACAGAGCAATGGAAGGTGAAGGACGATCTCAATTGGATTTGTGTCAGCGGCCATCACAATAAATTCGGCCTTGCCACGATTCAGTGCCTTAGTGGCTTCATTAGCCCCCTTCTTTAATTGTTTGTAGGATGCTGCCTGTTTCACCAGTTCGATAATTTTCGTAGTAAGTTCTGGACTGGCCAAAGGATAGGCCTTGGGATTCACTTCCTCTGCCTTTGGAAAAAATCTAACATAAGCATAGGCTAACATTAAGAGCATAAATTGATCACAAAGCAGGTGTTTCGGGTCAAATTAAAATATCCAACATAGATAATGAATTCACATATTATGGAGGATTGACGTAAATCTAGGATCGGTTTGAGTAAACGTGATGCATTTACAGCAATAAATAAGACGACCTTGGTAGAATCTCAATGAAATAAATTGAGCAGACTGAGAACAAGTAGACCGAAAATACCTAGTCCAAAACAGAGTGACTAACAGGAACAACTATGCGTATTTTGCAAGAACGATGAAAGTCACTTAAACGTGACACTCCGTACGCTAAAAAAAATTGAACCATCATATGGGATTTTCCTTCCGCGTCAACCAGTGGCAACAGATGGAGGACAAGTTGAAAGAAGCAGAAACAAACAATGTAAACAGGGAACAAGAATGAAGCGGATGACTTGACCATCTGCTTCAACTATCCGATTAGAAATATATCTCTTATATCTTTACCCTGCAGTATCCCGGAAAGCTTCCGGATTAGTTCGGATTTGTGTTGCTGACTGGAAAATTGGATCAAGTCGACGAGGGTGCTTTGGTCATTCGGGAATGTGAAGCTAGTGACCGAGGTGGCACTTCCGCCTTCCTGTGAATCTATGATGAGTTTATCTGGCCTCGCTTTGCAGCAGATTTTCAGTGACATTCCTCAAAAATGCTGACACCGGTTCGCGCTTACCAGTCCCTTCCCCCTCACCGACACCACGCCATTCTCACCCAGTGTTTCGGAAATTTATAAATCAACCCGCGCCAAATTAATCAGCTATCCGTATAAAACGGGCCGGTTCTCACATTTTTACAATCAATTGAACTGTTTTTACAACTTTCGAGCATCTATGCCTCCCTATGTTTTACTTGTCTGCACGTGTTCGACAATATTTAAAGACTCCAGCCAGCATCTTAGAACTAAATAAACTTATCCCCAAGTGCAAGGAACAATCGAATCTGTGCAATTGCAAAATCTTAAGAGATAAAAATTAGAAGGAAAACCATAAGCCTTAATGAATGTATGCCAAATAAATCAAATATCAGAGGTTCCCAATTTTCGTGCAAACGTGAAAGCTTGTGAAAGGCAACTATCAAATTATACATTACGACAAAAAACCACAAAGACGATGGAATAGCATGCAATCCTTGGGTGAGAGACGAATGCACACGAACTAACCATAAGCGTGCTAAAATCAAACGAACCACGACGAATTAAAGCAAACTAAAAGTTTCACAATTCAAGCTCGGCATCAATTTACTTGCTTTAAATATTTTGAATCAACTTCTTAAATGTTTTTGCACGTATCAAGGCTCATAATTAAAATTTTAAGATGCTCTGCAGAAGCCAGACGACGGTAAGAGGGAAAACGTTTCCATAAGCCACGTTCACGCGTTTCAACTCATGAAAATTCTATACGTTCCAATATGTTGAGCAGGTAATTTGACCCATATGTGATTAAATCTTGGCTCTAGGTTGGGGCCTCGTAGTTCAGTTGGCTTGAGCCTTGACTGAAATTAAGCCTTCCTTTTGCTGGTGTGGGTTCGAGTCTTACCTAGGCCGCCGAGTTTTTAACAAGTGAATCAAATGAATTATGCAAATCATGTCCTCATAAGAATTCGTTGAAAGATTACGATCAGGTCAATGTGTAAAATTTAAAAGGTTTTGAATGATGGGAAACTTTTTCAAATTCTCATTAATGTGAAACAGAAGCATCTCTGGACGCCCCAGAAGGGAGCAAAACACGGGAGCTTATGAAGACAAACTAGGCAACAAAAAATTCCGGGTAGTCCCTTTAAACTGCCGAAGAATTTGCCTCATACGGATTCCCAACGAAATGCCTTCTTATACAGGGAAATTGAAGAACGGAACGCACTCTCTGACCCGGTGGTCCTTTCGGAAACTGTTCAAACATTTAAATTGTTAACTTGATGCAAATTTGCTGAGAAACTACACTAAATATGGTACAATTGTGCCAGTAGTGGTGGTTTGTGCCTGGCTCACGCGTACTGATGACTTAAAATTTATATTTATCATATTTATTTCTTTTAAATTTGATTCTATTGTTATTGTTGGGTGTGAATATGGAGAGGAAATGCAAAAACCTTATTCCTTCTATAGTGACTTAAAGAGACCTTAACATGTACAAATTAGTTTGCAATGCACAATGGTTCGTTTTGGTTAAAACACTTTGACACGCTTAAAAAATGCATAAACAGTTAAGCTTGGCTTTATGCTAATTAAGCTATGGAGTCTGACAGTTTTTAAATGGTGAATCTTTACCTATATCTTAAGACCTGTCAACGACTTTCTTACTTTAAACGAAATTGGCATGCAGTCTCCCCTAAAGCATTTGGGAGTTTGATCCTTTCTATGTGATTTGCATGTGGCAGCAACAGCTCTTTTTATGTACACGAAGTTTTTTTCAACCTCCACACCATTAAGTGTGTAAAGGGGACCCATTTTGGGAAGTATCATCCTGGACGCTAAAAAAATGGTCTGTAGAAAACACGGATGAAAACTTGCAATAAATAATTAAATTATTGGGCCAATCTTTGTTATAACCAACAAAGCAAACCAGTCCATAAACGCATGTCCACGCGTCCTCGTAATACACAATGTATCTGGATCGTATGAGTGTGGCTCACATTTCACTACGCGATTGTGCCATCAAAGCCATCTTATCATGGATACATTGAACATGAGTCTCAGCCCTCCACCCAATCATCCTACACGTGCACACAGTACTGATAACGAGGACGACGTTATCATGGCAGTTGACAGTCTTCCAAGTTATGGCTTTTAGTGCATCTTTATAGTTTCAAAGGACGTCAGATTTATCCCAAGAATGCGCTGATGAGTCGTGGGGATCGATTCTCCTGCACCAGCCTCGCTCTTTTTTCCCTTTTTCGTGCAATAGTTGACAGTCTGAGTCTATAAGCTGGCTATTAGTGAAATAGATCACAATAGCAAAAGAAATAGGCCAGTCTATCAGTCAAAAACGACTTTGAAACCAAGTCATGCACTAGGATATAACAAAGAACATGCCTATTGATTACATGAGCCGGACATGTTTTGCGCACGTAGTGAGTGATGTAGAGAGAGAGTTTATGGGTACTCTAGATATATGTAGGTCAAAATGTCGAGGGGTGGTGAGCTTTGAAATGTATTGTTCCGTCGCATGCATTCATGGAAGCTCATATGGGCGAGTAGGCACATGTGAAGTCCGAATTTACTTGGCAGTGTGAGTTGGTTAATGGCTATACCGGGTGTATATTGTTACTCCTGAAACTGGTTTGACAGTCTCAGCGTAGCAGCTTAAATAAAAATATATTGTCATCACGTTAAACAAAAAATACATTTTTGAGTGAATTTTATAATGAAAAAACACGCTGCACAATGTTTAGTTTTTTCGATAAAATAGGTTGTCTGATATGAAAATCAGTAAAAGAACTCCTACGAATTTAGTGAAAAAAAACAAAATAAATTTTACTTTATTAGCATATAAGTAGGAAAAACTATCGCTCCTAGGAAGTTAAATATATGTGTGGGGCAGGACCGCCATGCATGTGAGAGTATATAGGGGTACGAAAGGTTTCTCGTCAAGCTTGTAATTCATAAAACAGAAGAAATTATTTGCTGCAGCTGTGATTATAATATTTTTTGGTGTGCCATCAGAAGCAACTGTCAAGGTGTCAAGATAGAAGTAACCAACTGCAGCAGATTACAGTCCTCTCGGAGGCCAAGTAACAATGGGGCATTAAAGGCTGTGAGGATTTTCAAAGCGCAGGGAGATGCAACCATGCTTCTCCTTTACTGACTGACCAAAATACCAGTAGGTGACGAAAAATAAGAACTCAACCATGCTCGTCCAAATATCACTTGAGGTCGAAATAAGAAGAGGACGTTAGACCCCGCGGAAATGATCAATGCAGCTGATGAGGTGCAATCGCACTTGATTCAACAGCCAATTAAAATGAGATGGTAGTAAAAATCTAAGTGCAAATTTGAATTTGAACAAAGAAGACGTGTAATATCTGCCCGTACATCTCAGGAGGCCCCTTTTCAAAGTGTAGAATTTTAATGTACAGAAATGGGATGGACAATATTACCTTTATGTTCCTTAAGATAAGGTACTTACGCAATTTCAATTTCAATAATGACATTTTAGGTGATGAGCTAAGGTCTAGAGAACATATATAGATGCAAAACAAGTGAGCGTTTAGACGAAGAGCAAACGAGTGGCGGAGTAAATTCGAAGAAATTACGCGTGACGTATTAACGATCGACTGCGATGAGAGTGACAATGTGTGAAAGAGTACGGCTAGAGTAAATGCAAAACATGAGGCAAAGGCCAGCTTTGAGTCCTCTTACCCATAAAAATTTTAAGTGTGCCAAATGAGATCACTCAGTATAAAAAAATACTGGATTCTGCCCGTTGGAATTGTCTTCGAGTAAAACTCTGTGAACATTTTCGATTTTGCTGCGGTCTCAGGCGTTTATTGGACGAAATATAGGACAGCGATATCGAAAACAGGAAGAACAAACATGTGATAAAATCTAAGCTTCAATTTCACAAGGAAACCGAATGTGACATGAACCCGCAAACTGCACAGCCTTTGCAGAAGCACTATCCGCATGAGGGGATAAAGTAAGTTTACTTGGATAACTTTGACTTTATTCCTTTAATGTGGAGCATTCGGAAGGTGCGGTATTGTGAAATATTATGAGGCTAGAAAGCTTGGCAATTGCCAAAACACATGAAACTCTACTCCATCTGCCAATTTCAATTCCTTTTTGACAGCGTTAGTATATCAGAGTTAATTTTATCAATGCAAATGTTTGCAGTGTACTTAGAGTATGAATAAACACACCTAAAGGCATCGGCATAAACTAACGTGTGCGAATTTCTGATATCTGTCGAAATATCTGTGATATAAATAATATAGAGTAGTGGTCCTAGAACTGTGCCTTTGAAGCACGTAACTGGTGTTCGAGTAAGTCTTTGAGTAGCGTTTACCAACTTTGACTTTCCGATAGTGCTTTGATAATTAAGCCCTAATGAAGCCACGTAGTGTAGGTCGCCTGCATAGGGCGTCCAATTTTACCAAAAAACGTTTGAGAGGCACCTTCTCAAAAGCTTTACAAAGATCAAAGTAGATAACTACCAGTGACCTGTGATCATTACAAAGAGAAATGGTAAAATTAAGAAAGGCTAGGGGAAATTTTAGCATGATATTTCGGGTAAAAATCCCTCCTGAGCAGGACTCGAAAGCTGATTAGCCAAACAGAAATCAAGGATTTAATGTAAACTATCTTTTCAAGAAATTTTGCTAGAGGCGGCAAAAATCAAAATGCACACTTAAAAATTAGAAGGATAATTTAGGTCTTCTATGTTTCCGGAGAAAAGCTGCTCAAAATATAAACTTAGATTAGATGACTGAGCAACCTGGGAAGGTGCACTGACAGTTTGATAATCAAATTATACATACCATCCATTCCGACGACAGAAACTTTTTGCGAGGGATTTGGCAGGTATGGATCACAGAGAGGAAGTGCTTCTCTCTGCCTGTTGCGTATTTGACGTATCTTAGAGGACATTTGAAACAATTATGAGAATCTGAAATGTACGTATAAAGAACTTGTGGAGAAGTTTGAAGGTTATGTTTCAATTCAATTCAATTTATTGAGGAAAATAGGCATGAGCCTTTTTGTACCCTATTTGTAACGTAAAATTAAGTGCGGTATGGAGAGAAACCAACAAGTTGCAAAAGTTCAAAGGCGATCATAAAATATGACAAGTGGTGCGCGACTCTCGAGGGTTAAGATAAATTCCTCATCGCTCCGGCTCGTTTTGGAACATAAAACTTTCAAAGTTCCTTTTAAAGATTTTATTGATGCTCGCTCGGTTATTTCCTGATTATTAAAAATTATGGGAGCAATTTTTTGTGGACCAAAAATCAGGAGATGACATTTACTTGGAGAGAATGGCATTTGCCATAGGATACTCCATTCGCTTAGTTTTTTAAGATAATTTTCAATCGTTCTATGCATACTGGCTACTGTATGCTTGTTATATGCATATGCAAGTTTTAAGTCGTCCGAATATAAATGTTTTAGCTGACTTTGATATAGAGGATAAGTCGTAAATGTATATAAGAAAGGAGGGGACCTAGGATAATCCCACGAGGTACTCCACTGCTAATATGAGATGGTTCTGAGATCACATTTCGAATTTTTACTAACTGATATCGGTTTTGAAGGTAAGATTTTAGAAAGTCAAGAAGGGTAGACCCAATCCCATAACTTATTAGCTTCACTAGAGGCCTTTGATGGGGGACTTTATGAAACAATTTTTTACGTCAAAGTATATTGTAGCTACCGTGTTTCCGTCATCTCTGTTATTTGAAACGAATTCAAGGAAGGTGAGATGACAGGACTGACATGACTTTTTAGGTAATAAAGATAATTTAAGCTGCTCTTTAAAACTTAATGCATCCTCGTAGAGGTTTGCTAGCATAGGGAATGCAAATGCTCATGACTTGACCACGCGAGAAAATTATTCACCGCTTCGGCCAGGATTCGAAACACCAATAGTCGAGACTGTTAATGGGGTTAAAGGAATCTAAGTCTCCGGGTCCTGATGAAGTACCTGCCAAGCTGTTGAAAGAGCTCGCGAGAGAGTTGGTAAAACCACTCTCTACGCTTTTCCAAACATCCTTCCAGACCGGAAGTCTACCAGCCGACTGGAAATCCGCATGGATTACGCCGCTTTATAAGGGTGGAAGCCGGGTCTCTGCAAACAATTATCGACCGGTCAGCCTAACTTCAGTTTGCTGCAAAATCATGGAAAAAATAATTAAGCAACAACTAATGCAGTTCTTCGAACATAACAATCTGTTATCCGAAGCCCAGCACGGTTTCCGTAGAGGTAGATCCTGCGTCACAAATTTGCTCTACTGTTTAGAACGTTGGACTGAAGCGGTCGATAGTGGAAATACGGTGCACGCAGTCTATATAGACTTCAAAAAGGCTTTTGATAGCATGCCGCACCACCACCTTCTTTATAAACTCAACCGCATTGGCGTAAGAGGTAGACTTCTGACATGGATAGAAAATGTTTTAACTGGCCGCTCACAAACTGTGCATATCAGCGACAATTAGTCGACCAAGGTTGAGGTTGAGAGTTGTGTTCCCCAAGGCTCTGTTCTCGGCCGTATTTTGTTCCTTGTCTACATCAACGATTGTGCCAACGAACTGGACTGCGATATTGCCATGTTTTCCGATGATCTCAAACTTTGGCGCGTCATTCAAACTGCGACTGATGAAGAGAACTTGCAGGCAAACTTAAATCGACTCCAGAAATGGTCAAATGACTGGCTCTTGCCGTTTAATAAGAGCAAGTGCAACATCATACGAGTCGGGAAAAGCAATCCTTCTAACCGTACGGTTTACAGTCTGAATGGCATTCCATTGAAAAAAGTGGATTTCCAAAAGGACCTGGAGTCTGGATCACGCCCTCGCTTAAACCCTCCCTACATTGCGCAAAGGTAGCGAAGTCAGCCATGTCGATTCTGTACCTCGTTAAACGAGCTTTTGCGGCCTTCACTACCGACTGCTTCGCTAAAGTCTTCGGAACATTAGTGCGGCCACAGTTGGAGTCCGCTATCCAAGCTTTGATATCCTGGGCGGCGAAGGACATCAACAACCTCGAAAAGGTCCAAAGGCGAGCAACCAAACTTGTCCTTGGACATGGCTCACTGCCTTATGAAACACGGCTGTCGAGTCTCAATCTCTTTCCCTTGCACTATAGACAGCTTCGAGGGGACCTGATACTAAAATTCCGCATACTACGCGTCCACGACTGTTGTCTCGTCCCAGGGGATTTCTTCGAGTTAGCAAAAACAACGAACTTGAGAGGTCATCCTCTCAAATTACGTGTGACTGGAGCAAGGCTAGACACTCGGAAGTACTTCTTCTCCAAAAGAGTAGTCGAAGCTTGGAATAGTCTTCCTCTAGATGTTGTTATGTCGGACTCCTTGGAGGTTTTTAAGCGAAAGTTAGATCGATATAATTGTGCGAGCTACAACACGAACTGAAAGCTGCAAGAGTGACGTCAGCAAATAAGGTATTTATGATACTACTAGCTAAATTTGAGTAAAATTTCTTTATGTTTGTTATTTTCGTTCGAGGGCTTGCATTCTCCCATTATTCCCATGCTGGGGTCCTCGAGGTCTTCGCTGCTTAACTTATTTGCACACCTTGGTGACACCGTGAGTGTTCGCATCAGCTGGACCTGGCGACCGTCGTCCATGAAGTGTATGAACGTTCTCCCTTGGTTCGAACCGCAATGAACCGAGGATGATCTGGGCATATATTTCCGCCTTTGAAATCCCACAACGGACTCTGCAATCAGCAAGGGAGCATCTGGCTGATTCATGTAACCTCCGCAATGCCCCCGTTGGACCCCCCCCAAGGGCGACAGTTTTTTCTCCTAAGTATCACAAGGAGTTTTTTTACTGTCTGCTCTTTTCAACTATGTTGGCCTCGCCAACATATCGAGATACGATTTTTTGATACCCCAACTCGCATGTACAAATAGGGAATTCAAAGGTGATTAACCTACATCTCCCTCAAATATACTGATACCAACCTCTCGATTAGCGATCAATGCTAGTGACCGCTTGGCCACACCCGGGAAGCTAGCAGACAAAAAAATATTATATACTCCAAAAATAATGATCTCTCCTACCTATGTAAAACGTCTTCAATTTCATGTGACAAAAACTTACCAGAAATACTCAAGTCAATTTCAGCAGACCGAGAAGAACCACCGAACATCAATATTTAAGAAAGCAGTGCGCTACTGAACTTTACCAAAAGTAAGCTAAACAATGAAGGGTTGGCACACTGGGATGGATGCCAAGGACTCACAACCAGAGTTTTGAGATATGAAGGAGACCTCGATCTCCTATCGAAAATAATAGCAGTCCTCATCAAACCCAACAAAATTAAATTACCGAAACACGATGAAAATGAGCTGAAAAACATAAGCAAGCTAGACTATAATCATCGCAAGGAAACGGTAGAGGTCAATAGACACAATATTAAGCGAAAAAAAAAAGAAAAAGAACGAGGATGAAATTATTTCTTGCATTTCTCCAGGTTCGGGAAATCTGGTGCACATAGAATCCGGCTGTAAAAAAGTAAATCAGTGATCGACAATCTCTGATAAATCGACAAACAGTAATCCTAAGGCATCTTTAACTCCACGAAAGAGCGATAGCAGCATGCTCTATACATGACCATTGAACTACAATGGAGCAGTTCATGGTAGCCTGCGAAGAAGCAGGCTTTTGTCTCCTTTTCCGACTAAATAATAGTTCAACTCTCCCCAAGCTTTCTTTCATTACCCCCGTTAGTCTTCCTTATAACCTAAGAAATTCTGCACTAATTATACCTCCCCCTGCATCCTCCATGTGTAAACGCTCTCTCTTCTTTGCTTCTTGGTATAGTTTCTTTGGAATAACTAGCCAATTGAAATTAGGTCGTTAACTAGTCTTTCTGCATTCAAGCCAAGACTGCACATTTACCTTAACCCTGATTCTATTAACCTTTTATTTTCCTCATCTTTTCCAAGTAGCTTTCCCATGACTCGGAGAAAGGACCATCCGGAATTTGAGTTACCCTCTTGAAACTATATTTTCGCTACCTCGAGTCGCCAATGAACTATGATGTCTCCTTATATCACCAGTCATCCAAACGATGACGTCATTCGAACGTACACATTCGGTGGTCCACAGTCTAAAATGCTACCGTTTCTTTGGATACTTACCATCATCAGAATTCAATTCTGGATCCTAAGATGCTAAGGACTTAAGTTCATTGACGCATTTTCGTGAGATTTTGTTTCATACGCCTAAGTAATCAAGAACGAATCACCTCGACGTTTCATTATCTCATTATGAAATGCTACTACCGCATTACCCTACTCTACCACCTGACCATTTTTCCGAAGCAGTTTTTTTCTCCTACCTTCTATTTAAAAATGAAGGCTTATTGAACTCTGCCTCCATTTTTACGGTAGAAGTTTTTTTTCACTGCCTATTTTTCTAGTTCACCATTAATTTAAAACATCGCTAACTGTTGACATAGCAGGACAAGTTATGTATTTGTACATTTTATCTGCACACATTTTCATAAATTTATTTCGTTACTAGTATTTTCTTAGACAGTGCCTTGCCAGTGCTAACCAAATAAAAATTTTAAAATTCTAAAAATTCTAAAGTAATGGCAGAAAATTGGTCTGCGACTTATTGAGAGACCTGGATGCCACAAACACAAATTCAGGCTTCCAGGGTGCTATTCGAGCAAATGCAGTGTCAGAAGAACTCATGCTCTTTAAAAGATCAATAGATATGTCTGAAAATCAACCAGCAGGCTCACCGATGAAGACAAATTTGAACACATTATTAAAGACTGTAACAAATTGCATGATTAAACCTTCCATCACTAAAAGAAAGCAGGATACAGAAGCGATTTTTTTTCTCGGACAGATCATTTTGTCTGGTAGTTCAGGGAGTCTCAGAGTCTACTGGGGAAACGCCAAAAGAAAGGGTAAAACAAGATCTGTTGAAATTGAAAAAATTATTGAATGATACGCAATAACCTGGTGTGATAGTCGAAATCAAAAAGATCTTTCGATTGGGGCCTCTCGTTAGAAATTAAACGCATAAAGTGTGACTAAGACCGTTAAAAGTCGTCTTGGGGAGCAAACAGCAGGTAGATCTATTGCTCTCTCGAAAGTCCCAACTACGAAAGAATCATCGTGGAGTGTTTTTTCAGCCGGATTACTCTCCCACAGATCGGATGAAAATGAGGACACTGGTAGCAGAATTGAAAAGACGTCAAACGAGGGGAAACGTAGCTTGAAAATTGTAGACAACAAAATTGTCAAAACGGTGCGCTCGTTTTTATGGGAACATCCGGTGAAATTGACGGCAACCATACCAGTCAAAAGCCCACCAAATGCCTATAGATTTAAACCCAGACAGGGGACTGGATATATCTTGCGAAATATCCAGAAATAATCGCCATGTGCAAGAAAGAACCAAAAATCTTCAAAAATGGAGGGAACAAACAAGATGTACACAAATGTGCAGTCTATTGAACAAAATGGATAAAATCAAACTGCTCGTGGACCATTTACAGCCTGACTTCATAGCTTTAACTGTAACATGGGTAAATGAACAATTTTGCAGACACAGAAGTCAGGATAGACGGATTTCAGCTTATCTACATGGATAGAAATGAACGTAGGGGTGGTGGAATTGCAATGTTCAAACGAGAAGCCATGGACTTTATTCCAGATGGACCCTCGCCAAATACGAACTCGTCTTGCGAAATACTTAGTTGTCAACTGAAAGTCCCAAACCAACCAGACCTCCATATTGCCATGGTATATCGACCCAGGACAGCGAACGGACACGGTCGAAGCACTCATCACAGAGGTAAAGCAAATCTGCCTTAGAAAACACTTAGTAATACTTGGAGATTTCAACGCTCCCGATATCGATTGGGTATCAATGTATGTACTGCTCGCGATCGGAAAATTCATTCGAACAGCAATAACTTTAGTTTCTTACCCAGCATGTCACAATGGAGACGCGGTTCCGAAATGGGCAGCACTCAAGCTGTTTGGATCTAATCATTAGTAGATACGACAATTGCATCCTTGCATTAAGTTCTTACATACCCCTTGGACGTAGTGATCATTGTGTTCTTGCTTGGTAGTTCAGTCAATTTTTCTGTACCCAAACGTCGTGCAGTTAGGGAGAGTAATGTATGGAAAGGGGATTATCCCAAAATGAAAAAAAATACTGAATGGGAATGACTGGAGCCCTGAACCTGTACCTGACCCAAACACTGCCTGGTTCTTCATTATTAACTTGATTCAGCAGTTGGTAGAGAAATTCTGTCCGCTTAAAAGGCGATCGTGCGTCTCCCAACACGAGTGGGTGACATCGGAAATAAAAAGGAATGTTTAGAAAAAAAGAAGAATGTGGAGAACATATGCCAGCCCTCAACAACCCGCACATTTTTCCGCTTTTAAGAAACAGTGAAATCGGTGTCGGAATCTTCTGCGAAATGAAAGATCAGCCTTTGAGTCAGAAATAGTCAAAGACATACCAAGAAATTCGAAAAGGTTTTTTAACTGTTTTAACCTCCAATTTTGCTATTTCTAAACCTTGGAAAACAGATTTATTTACTTAAAACAAACTCTTTATTTCGAACACTGCTTTTTAAGCAAACAAACAAACAAACAAATCAAAAGTGGTTAATGAAAAGAGGAGTTTGTTTTAGGTTTTTTCCTGTGTTCTAAGGATTTGACGGCGCCCAAGCAGTGCCAAATCAATAAAACTATTTAAGTTCGATAGAGGTGGGGGCTCTGCCTACCGAGTGGAAGATAGCCAACATAACCCCCATGTATAAAGGAGGAGAGAGGACATCACCAAACAGTTTCCGACCAGTCAGCCTCACAAGTATCTGTTGCAAAATGATGGAGAAGATAATCAAAACGAAACTGATGAGGCATCTTGAAGAGAATAACTTGCTAAGTTCATATCAACATGGATTTCGAAGTGGTCGATTCTGCCTCACAAACCTGCTCTCATCCATGGAAATTTGGACAAAATCATTAGAAATTGGTTTGTCCGTCGACGTGGTCTACATCGACTTTAGCAAAGCCTTTGACAGGGTTCCACACAGACGTCTGATCTTTAAGCTCCGTCAAATGGGTGTGACTGGCAACCTACTCAAATGGTTGGCCGACTTTCTCACAGGCAGGCGCCAGCGGGCTTGTATTGGAGACGCCAAGTCTCACTGGGAAACCTTTCACAGTGGAGTTCCGCAGGAGAGCGTTCTGGGTCCCATTTTGTTTCTGATATACGTGAACGACTGCCTTGATTTTCTAAGATGCGAGAAGGTAATGTTCGCTGACGATCTGAAGTTATGGAACTCGATTGAAAAACCGGAGGATGCGCGGAAATTACAACAAAACTTAGATCGCTTGCAAACATTGTGTGATGAGTGGCTGCTGAACCTTAATCTTAACAAATGCCAAATAATCCTACAG
>WEDG01005723.1:0-13532 GCA_017591395.1 Schistocephalus solidus | reverse complement strand
TCTTAACCCTCGACAGTTGTGCACCACTTGTCATATTTTATGACCGCCTTTTGTACCTTTGCAACCCACACGGTTTCTTTTTATACCGCACTTAATTTCATGTTAAAAATAGGGTACTCAAAGGCCCATGCCTATTTCCCTCAATAAATTGGATTGAATTGAATTGAATCTGTAGATGTTATCTATTTTGATCTTAGTAAGGCATTCGATAAAGTGCCTCATAAACGACTTCTAGCTAAACTAGAAGCTATAGGATTTCGCAGTTTCCTTACGAGCTTTATTAGATCATACCTAAATGATCTAAAACAAAACGTTTTAGTAGGGTCCTCATACTCAAGTGCTACCCCGATTGTTAGTGGTGTCCTTCAAGGAACCGTATTAGGTCCTTTGTTGTTCTTACTGTATATAAATGATATTTTTTTTATTTAGAATTTATATTTGGTTAGCACCGGGAAGGTACTGTCTAAGCAAACATTAGTAACGAAATAAAGTTATGACAATGTGTGCAGATAAAATGTACAAATTCATAACTTGTCCTGCGATGTCAACAGTTAGCAATGTTTTAAAATTAATGGTGAACTAGAAAAAAATAGGCAGTGAAAAAAAACTCCTACCATGAAAATGGATGCAGAGTTCAATAGGCCTTCATTTTCGAATAGAAGGTAGGAGAAAAAAACTGCTTAGGAAAAAATGGTCAGGTGGTAGAATAGGGTAATACTGCAGTAGCATTTCAGAATGAGATAATGAAACGTCGAGGTGATTCGTTCTTGATCACTTAGGTGTATGAAACAGAATCTCATGAAAATGCGTCAATGAACTTAAGTCCTCAGCATCATAGGATCCAGAATTGAATTCTGATGATGGTTAGTATCCAAAAGAAACCGCAGCATTTAAGACTGTGGACCACCGAATTTGTACGTCCGAATGACGTCATCGTTTGGAGGACGGGTGATATAAGGAGACATTATAGTTCATGGCGTCTCGAGGTAGCGTAAATATAGTTTCAAGAGGGTTACTCAAATTCCCGATGGTCCTTTCTCCGAGTCATGGGGAAAGCTACTGGGAAAAGATGAGGAAAATAAAAGGTTAATAGAATCAGTGTTAAGATAAATGTGCAGTCTTCGCTTGAATGCAGATAGACTAGTTAACGACCTAATTTCAATTGGCAAGTGAGTGAGAGAGAGCGTTTACACGTGGAGGATGCAGGGGGAGGTATAATTAGTGCAGAATTTCTTAGGTTATAAGGAAGACTAACGGGGGGTAATGACAGAAAGCTTTGGGAGAGTTGAACTTTTATTAAGTCGAAAAAAAGGGAGACAAAAAGCCTGCTTCAAGTCTCCTGACCCAAAAGAATTTTAGCTTCGTTAGCTGGCATCTTGTTGAGTAGGAAGTATTTGAAAGAGTCGGAAATAGGAGTTTTTTTGTGAAATGTCTTTGGACATTTTCAATTTTGAACGGCTAGATTCGTTCATCAAACCGAAGAAAAGGACAGCAAAAATTCAAGAATGGGAAGTACAAACATACGATAAAGTCTTAATTTAATTTCAGGAAGGTAGAAATTATAAGAAATAAAGCCGCAAATCTGAGTAGCTTTGGCCGTAATTCTATCGGCATGAGGCGAAAGATCTAATTTATTGGTGTAGCTCAAGCTCAAGTCCTTGATGGAGGAACATTCAATCATATGGCAACCTTCAAAGATAAGAGGTTGCGGCAACCTTACAGGCCCAAAATCTCATGTAGCGACACTTAGTAGGTGAGAACTCCATTAGCCATGTGGAGCTCCAGGCCGAAAGAGCGTCTAAGTCTGAATGAATTTGTTCTAGGCACCGTTCGGTTGTAGAGTTAGAGAAGGAATACACGCATTTGAGGTCATCAGCATAAATAAAAGATTTAGAATGTTTAACTATCGATGAAATATCATTTATATACAGTAAGAACAACAAAGGACCTAATACGGTACCTTGAAGGACACCACTAACAATCGGGGTAGCACTTGAGTATGAGGACCCTACGAAAACTTTTTGTTTTTGATCATTTAGGTATGATCTAATAAAGTCAGTAAGGGGACTACGAAATCCTATAGCTTCTAGTTTAGCTAGAAGTCGTTTATGAGGCACCTTATCGAATGCCTTACTAAGATCAAAATAGATAACTACTACAGATAGATGATCATTACGAAGAGAGGTTGGTAAATTTAGAAAAGACATGTAGCAGGTTTCACAAGAACGGTCCGGTAAGATGCCGTGTTGGGAAAAATTGATAACTTTATTGCTTATGCAAAAATCCGTGATTTGTTTTGCAATTAGTTTTTCGAAGAGTTTAGCAAGAGAGGGTGTTTTATGAACACCGCGATAGTTATGAATGTCCGAGCGGGAACCAGATTTAAAAAACTGGTATTATAATAGAAGTTTTTCCAATAATCGGGGAAGAAACCATTTTTCGAGAAATACTGAGAATAATTTGCTTAGTAAAGGTGGAAAATCCCTTAACTGTTTTAATAAGTGAGTTTGGAATGTTATCAGTTCCAACTGAATGTGAATTTTTTTAGGTGAGCTATTTCTTTTTGAATACATGAAGGCAAGAAATTAATAGTTGTTAGAAGCGAATTTGAAAGCAGAGGAATTGTGGGAGTGGGGCTAGTTTCAGTGGTAAAGTGGTTGGCAAAAAACGAGTTTTACAATTCTGCTTTGCCCAAATCATCTGTAACAAATTTTTTGTTACAGTCGAGTAAGGGCGGAGTTACATTCAGACGCTTAGCCGATGACCGAACATGAAAGATTTGAGCAACAGATTTGGATGAATTGCCATCACTTAGTGCCCGAGACTCCCTACGCTTATCTCGCGCGAGCCTTATTCTCGATGCTGATTCAAATGTTTGTGCAATCCTTAAATGAACTGACAAAGAGCTTTTAGATGAATCTTTAAGTTGCTTTCGTAATTTTTTAAGTCTGTTCTAGAGAAAATGCGGAACAGTAGAAGAAGCTGTAAGTGAATTAAAAAAATCTTAAACGGGATAAAAGCCTGGATTTTTTTCTGTGAGGCTCTGCAATAGCTCACGGAAAAAAAGTTTAGATCGTTGATTGAGAATATGCTATGCCAATCTAGAGTGCTTACGAAATTATTTACTGTTTCATGGTTTATGTTAGCAAAGTCGAGGTTATTGCATTTAAACTCAGGCTTCGTAAGAAGGGGAACTGGAAAAACAACAGTGAATTATTGCGTGATCACTTGTAAATAGATCATGATGAAAATTCATAAAGAGAGGGTGGACATCGTTTGTAAAAATTAAATCTTAAATGTTGTCATTTCTAGTAACTGATCTGACCAGTTGGGACATGTTTGAAAAGTTAATAGTATCGACCAATTTCTGATGTTTAGGCGGAGAGGAATTGGCCTGCCAGTCAATGTCTGGCAGATTAAAATCGCCTATGATTATTTTGACATCAAACTGAGTGTCTGCAACTTTTTCAAATAGTTCACAGAGCTCGCTTTCATTGCCAGAATAACACGGAGGATTATAGACACAGCCAATTACCGCTTTTTTATTGTGCGGGAGGATGACTGAAGCAAAGCATACATTTCCAGAAAAAGACGAAATGTTCAGATGAAAAGGGAAATGTACAAAGGATGACTTAATATAAAGGGAGGCAACCACCGCCACGTTTTTCAGCGTGGTCTTGTCGGTACAAATTGAAATTATCTATAGCAAGCGTCGAGTCAGAAAGAAGAGAGTGAGCCCAGAATTCAGTGATGCACAGCACATCTGGATCAAGCTCAAAGGCTACTGTTCTAAGCTCAGCCATCTTATTTACAACTGACCTCACATTGAGTGAAACTAAGCTGAGCGTATTCCTGAGCGGCAGGTTACGCTCATCAGTTTTTATAAAAAAGGATAATTTGGTGGCGGAGAAGAACACTGGAAAGAAGAAACGAAAGGTGGGAAACAAAATTGCTCTGGTCTACAATTTGTCGAAATGTTACTATTAAGAGAACTGAGATTATTGTACAGCGGCATATTTGGATGAAAACCTTGGAAGGGAAGGCTATATTGTGGCGTTTGAAAGATAGGGGGTGGCATAGAAATTAGATTTTGAGGGACGTTAGCAAAAATTGGCGGAAAACGTGCATTTGAAAAAGGAATAAATGATTTTGAAAAACTGGTAGCATAATTAGAAGCATTTCATCGATAGTTAAACATTCTCAATCTTTTATTTATGCTGATGACCTCAAATACGTGTGTTCCTTCTCTAACTCTACGACCGAACGGGGCCTAGAACAAATTCATTCACACTTAGACGCTCTTTCGGCCTAGAGCTCCACATGGTTAATGGAGTTCTCACCTACTAAGTGTCGCTACATGAGTTTTGGGCCTGTAAGGTTGCCACAACCTCTTATCTTTGAAGGTTGCCCTATGATTGAATGTTCCTTCATCAATGACTTGGGCTTAAGCTACACCAATATATTAGATCGTTCGCCTCATGCCGATAGAATTACGGCCAAAGCCTTTTTCTTATTGGTCCGAGCTTGTCCGTTCTTCAACGAGAGACAAGCATATTTTAGAACTGATTTTCTTAAGCGTCATTGCTCCCCTCTTCGTTGATTTTAAGCAGGGTCTCTTCCAAAGTGACCATACATTAATTCACTATTGCTTACCGATTGTTTAATTGAAAAAGGCTAGTGCCGTTCGTAACTTTCATGCTTTTGACCTCGCAGATATGAGCTTAATTAATAACTTTGTGGACTCATTAGACTGGCAGCATCTCTCCCTTATGAACAACGCAGCAAATCTTTGTGACTTCATGTTAGTCATTTCAAATAACATCCTAGAACTTGAACCAACCAAAATTGTCAAGCCCTACGTTTCAGAATCCACCGTTCCTCACTTTCTTTCGCCAAGATTAAAGAAATTGAGGAAGCAGTTAAAAGATCAATATACTAGATCGTTATCTGTACATTTAAAAAATTGCGGAGATTTTTAAATAAGCCTCTTAGATTCGTCTTGCGCGTGACAGACAGAGAGAATCTTGCGCACTTAGCGAGCCAAACTCTGCAAAATCTGATGTTCAACTGTTCCGCCATCGATCCTCCTCTAACCGAGGTTATGAAGTACCTCCATTTCTAAATGAAGCTAAAAAATCATTCTCGAAGACTCTGACAAGGCAGTAATGTTAAGTGCATTATTTGCAAATCATTTTACGACGGAATCTGAACCGGTTCCGACGTTTTAGGCATCCTCATTCAATGTTATCAGCACCATTGATTTCTCCATAGAACTAATTCGTAAGCAAATAATGAGTATGAAAAGCTCGCACTCTTCGGGGACTGACGGTATTGCAACCTCAGTTATGAAGAATGTGCCCAGTTTTCCCCGATTGCTTAGCCATATATTTTCAGTTTATCTTTTAAACGGATTCCTTCCTGACTCATGGAAGACAGCTATTATTATTCCTGTCTTCAATTCGGAATCTCGTTCGGACGTAAATAATTATCGAGGCGTTCACAAAACCCAGGTTGTAACAAAACGTCTTGAAAAAATTATTTTTAATCAAATTCTTGACATTTGCTTAGAAAATAAGCTCTTAAGCGACTCGCAATATGGTTTTCTACCTGGGAGATCATGCGAAGTGTGTCACTTAGCTTTTCTTAGCCTCGTCACTTCCCTTCGTAATGAGCAACAGTCAGTGGTTGTGATCTACTTTTACCTGAGCAAAGCCTTTGACAAGGAACCACACATACGTCTTTTGGTGAAACTGGAAGCCCTCAGCATCCGGCGTCCTCTCCTTGACTTCACTGGTTCCTACATGTCTTATCGCAGCCAGATGGTCGTAATAGGTAATAGCTACTCGACGCCTCAGCCGATCACGAGTGGCATTTTTTAAGGCACGGTTCTAGGTCCCCATCTCTTCATTTTGTACATAGAGGAAATTTCAACTTTACTCACAAATTCCCAAAAGTTCGTTTACGCTGACGATCTCAAGTTCATTTATTCATTTTCTAAAAACACTACCAATAGTTGCGTTGATAAAAGTAAACATTGATCTACTTACGTTCTCTTGTTGGAGCTGTAGTTGGCAGATGGAGTTTTCTTCATCCAAGAGTCGTTTCATGTGTTTTGGCCCCACCAAGCTTCCTGGACCCCTAGTAGTTCAAAATAGTACACTTTTAACACGAACAACCATAAGAGACGGATTTAAGTAACATGAAGAAGCTAGCATTATTGCCTCATGCAAATCGAATTTCTGCAAAGGCTGCACATCTATGTGGTTTTATTTCACATAATTTCTTCCTTCCGGAAATAAACTTAAACCTTACCGCATGTTTGTTCTTACTTTCCTAGAATACTGCTGTCACTCTTTGGGCTGATGAACGCCTCTAACCGCAGTAAGATTGAAAAATTTCAGAGGGTTTTTACTCGAAGACTCTTTTCTCTTCCTGAATCCAGTATGTCTTTAAACGGATAGATGCCAGTTAGCAAACATTGAATTTCTGTGGGTCAGAAGACGTGTAGCCGGTCTCTTCTTCCTGTTTCACGTCAACTATACCCCAAATCTCCCACGAATTAACACTCTCGCTCCGGTATATCGACCCTATGCCACTCATAATTCCTCCATGATCATTTCACCACCCCTTATCTCAAAAACCAACCATACTCAGTTTTTGCCTTCAAATATGCTTTCATATGGAATAATCTTCCACTGGAAATTAGGTTGTGGTCTACATTAGTTATTTTCAAATCAAATTACGCAAACAATAAACTTCGGAAGATATAAAGTCCCTATTGTCCGTCTCCTTCCCTAACTCTCAGCTTTCAGAATTTTAAAAGGTCCACCTGGTATTTGAAACAGTTCCCTTGATATTATGTTGGTGTCTAAAAATGTTTCCATCATCCTCTCCAGAGTCAATCTTCGCATTCACTTTTTAGTCCACTCCTTTTTAACTAGCATCGCCAACTCTTGACAATTTTGATAATTTTCTCCAATTTTGCAACCCTGAAGATGGTCTCCTGGATCGTTTGATGATCGAGGCGGGTTCTGATGTTTTCGCCTTTTTGTTGTTGGACTATGCAGTCAGCAAGGTCACATCTCGGTGATGCTTTCGTAACCTCTACTTCACCCCTCTTCGTTTCAACCGCGTTGTCTACGATAAGTTCCTCCTTTCTCACGTTCATGGTGGTTATAAACAGTAGCTCTGACTGTTTAATTATCTCTCACCCGAAAAGAAGCGTTCCGAACCCTCATTTGTTGTCAGCAACATCACAATACAATCCCATCGCATCTAGCTATTAATTTTTTTAGTGAAACAGTTTTTTTTCTCCTAGTTTTTTTTTAAATTGGCGGCTGGCCGAACACCGCCTCCGATTTAACCGTAGGAGTTTTTTACTGCTTATTTTCTAGTTCACGTTTATAATAATAATAATAATAATAGTTGTATTTAATGCCGGTTTACAGGCATTCTCAGGTGAAATATTTCGTGGGGATCAGGCTGGCAGTGAAAAAAAACTCCTGAATATATATCATTTTAAGTGTTTTTCCTATCTTTATGTTATTCAGGAGAAAAAACTGCTGCCTATGGGATGATAGGAGTTCAGATCGGGAAGGGCTAACACAAGTGCACTTGTTTAGAGGCTCTCTGTCGTTTTTAGGAACCAGGCTTCTTTCCCAGGCAAGAGTGCATACTTTGACGGTTACTCACTGTCTACCGAGGAAGTGAATGGGTTCAGGCTGCAGAGACGGTGTCATATCTCTGAAGCAAACACCTGGGATCGGGTTCATATGCCACGCACTCCTTCGAACAGAAAAACAGATTCTACCGTGTCGGCGCCCAGAATACTTTGAAATTGTTCTGAATGCAAAAAAAACTAGTAATAGTTATCTTAAACAAAGAATAACTTCGCTGGATTTTTATATAATGGGGTAGTTGATTCCAGATGGCTATGGCGTTTACCGAAAAGAATCGACGATACTTAACTGTGCGAGCTAATGGAAGGTCATCGTGTGCATATGAAGCTCGTATCTTATTTGTCCTCCAGCTTGGACAGTTTGAAAACCGTTAACACTTCACTTGTTCTGATCCTGACATAAAGCTGCAACTGCACGTACGTAATTGCTCTCTGGAATTTTCGGGAATTTTTCTTTTGACTAATTTCCTCACAAAACAACATCAAATTGGAATTTGTTTATCACCTCCGTCGACTTGATAAAACAGTCCTTACACCAATAAATACTGACAACTGCTCAGTGAACCAAAAGTGCAAAACCTCTTGAAGATCTAAAGTTGTCCAGGACCTTTGACCTCTACAAAGGCTGAGTCGTTCCTGAATATTCTTCCTATCATTGTTGTTGTTTTTAAAGTGATTTTGAACGAAAAGGCACACTTATTTTTCATATTGTTTTTATTGGGGCAATCTTTGGACTTCCGTTTGAAATTTGCTCGTCTCCAAGCTTTTGATTTTTGGCCAATAATCTGTACCCAAAGTCAGGACTCAACGAAATAAGTTGTCATTGGGTAACATATTGTCTTTTTATCAGGATCAGCCTATAATTGTTTATAGACATCGTGATAGTCAGGCACACAAAAATTGATATCGGAATCTTGAAAAAATAGGTAACTCAGCTTCAAACGGATCCTGCCTCCTACGGGCTTCGGAAAACAGTTGCTCTCCAGGAAAGGAATTGACATCAGAAAGGAAAGGAGAACCACTGGCAAACTCACTTCAAAGGCTGCATCATTCTTTGCTTCGTATTAACATTCGATAGTGAATTCGGTTTGGAAAATCACTTCTTATTGTGCTCAGATAACTATACGCTTGATAATGTAAGCTGCTCGTTGAAACTTAATGCATCCTTGTAGAGATCCTGCTGTCATGGGCAATGCAAATGTTCACGACCCAACCACGCGAGAAAATTATTCACCACTTCGGCCAGGATTCGAAACACCGACCGCTCGATTAGCGACCGATGCTCTTGACCGCTCGGCCATGCCCGGGAAGCCAGCACACAAAAATATAGTATATCCTCCAAAAATAATGATCTCTCCTACCTTTGTTAACCGTTTTCGATTTCATGTGACAAAAACTTACCAGATATACTCAAGTCACTCTCAGCAGACCGAGAAGAACCACCATGCAGCAATATTGAAGAAATCAGTGCACTACTGAACATTATCAAAACTAAGCTAAACATTGAAGGGCTGACACAATGTGATGGATGCCGAGGACTCACAACCAGACTTTTGAGATTAGAAGGAGACCTCGATCTCCTATCGGAAAAAATAGCAGTCCTCATCAAACATAACAAAATTAAATCGCCAAAACACGATGCAAATGAGCTGAAAAACATCAGCAAGCTAGACCATAATCATGGTAAGGAAACGGTAGAGGCCAATAGACATGACATACTAGTTTTTTGCATTCAGAACAGTTTCCAAGAATTCTGGGCGCCGACACGGTAGAATCTGTTTTCCTGTTCGACGGAGTGCGCGGCATTTGAACTCGATCCCAGGTGTTACCTTCTTCAGCAGACAGTGAGCGACCGTACACGGATGCTTTCTTGCCTAAGGCAGAATCCCGGTTCCTAGCAAAGACAGAGAGACTGCATACAGACTGCAATTGTGTTAGCCCTTCCCTGATCTGAATTGCTATCATCCTTACAGACGGCAGTTTTTTCTCCTGAATAACATGAAAATAGGAAAAACACTTATAATGATATATATTCAGGAGTTTTTTTTACTGCCAGCCTCTACCCACTGAATATTTCATCTGACAATGCCTGTAAACCGGTATTAAATACAACTATTATTATTATTATTATTATTTTTATTATTATTATAAAGCGAAACGAAAGGAAAAAAATGAAATCATTAGAACAAACCTCTGAGTCAGTTGAAATACAGATGAGCAGAAAGAATATAAGCGAAGATTAAATTATGTCTTACATTTCCCAGGTTCGGGAAATCTGGTGCACATAGAATCCGACTGCACGAAATTCAATCAGCGACCGGCGGTCTCTGAAAAGTTGAAAAACAGTAATCGTAAGGTATCTTTAATGCAGTGGACGAGCGACAGCAGCATGCTCTATACATGTCCATCGAACTACAATAGAGTAGGGCATGAAAGCCAGCAAAGTAATGGCGGAAAATTGGCCTGTGACTTATCGACAGATCTGGATGCCACAAACCCAAATTCAGGTTTCCCGGGTGCTATTCGAGCAAACGCAGTGTCAGAAGAACTCACGCTATCTGAAAGATCCATAGAGATGTCGGAAAATCAACCAGCAGGCGTACCGATGAAGACCAATTTGAACACAGTATTTAAGAGTTAACAAAGTGAATGATTCAAATTTCCATCACTAAAAGAAAGGAGGATGCTGAACCAAGTTTTTTCGCTGACAGATCATTTTGCCTGGTAATTCAGGGAATCTCAGAGGCTACTGGGGAAACGCCAAAAGAAAGGGTTAACAAGGATCTGCTGAACTTTCAAAATTTATTGAATGATACGCAACAAACTGGTGTATTAGTCGAAATCAAAAAGATCTTTCGATTGGGGCCTCTCGTTAGATATGAAACGCACGAGGTTTAACCAAGATGGTTAAAAGTCGTCTTGGGGAGCAAACAGCAGGTAGATCTATTGCTCTCTCGAAATTCCCGACTACGAAAGAATCATCGTGGAGTTTTTTTTCAGCCGGATTACTCTCCCACCGATCAGATGAAAATGAGGACACTGGTAGCAGAATTCAAAAGACGTCAATACGAGGGGAGACAAAACTTAACAATTGTAGACAACAAAATCATCAAAAGGGTGCACTCGTTTTTATGGGAACATCCGGTGAAATTGATGGCAACCACGCCGGTCAAAAGCCCTACCAAATGCCTATAGATTTGAACCCAGGCAGGAGACTGGATATATCTTGTGAAATATCCAGCAATAATCGCCAGGTGGAAGAAAGAATCAAAACTCTTCAGAAATTGAGGAAACAAAACAAGATTAAAATGATGTACACAAATGTGCAAAGTCTATTGAACAAAATGGATGAAATCAAACTTGTCGTGGACCATTTAGAACCTGACTTCATAGCTCTAACTGAAACAGGGTTAAATGAACAAATCGCAGACACAGAAGTCAGGATAGACGGTTTTCAGCTCATTCGCATGGATAGAAACGGACGTAGGGCTGGTGGAATCACAATGTTCATACGAGAAGGCATTGATTTCATTTCGGATGGGCCCTCACCAAATAGGAACTCGCCTTGCGAAATACTTTGTTGTAAACTGAAAGTCCCAAACCAACCAGACCTCCATATTGCCGTGGTATATCGACCCCCAGGACAGCGAACGGACACGGACGAAGCACTCATCACAGAGGTTAAGCAAATCTGCCGTAGCAAACACTTAATAATACTTGGAGATTTCAACGCTCCCGATATCGATTGGGTGTCAATGTACTGCTCGCGGTTGGAAAATTTATTCGAACAGAAATTACTACAGTTGGTAAATGACGAGTTTCTTACCCAACATGTTACAATGTAGACGCGGTTCTGAAATGGGCAGCAGTCAAGCTGTTTGGATCTAATCATAAGAAGAGATGACAATTGCATCCTTGCATTAAGTTCTTACATAAATAAATAAATTGTATATTTAAGGCCCAGAGAGCCCCGTCAATTCAAACTTAGTATCGCGGTATAAAATAAATACAAAGTGGATAATTGCTGCACTATGTGAGCAGCCATATTAACAGCAGAAATGAACAATATGGTAGGCATATCCGATTCCGAACGATTTGCCATTTTTAAAACAATAGTCAACAATCTTCAACATAAACGGTGAACGTGGACGAAGTGATCATTGTGTTCTTGCTTGGGAGTACAGTCATTTTTCTGTACCTTAACGTCGTGCAGTTAGGGAGAGAAATGTATGGAAAAGGGATTATCCCAACATGAAAGAATTACTGAATGGGATAGACTGGAGCCCTGCAAATGTACCTGACTCAAAAGCTGCCTGGTTCTTCATTAGTAACTTGATTCAGCATTTGGTAGAGAAATTCTGCCCACTTTAAAGGCGATCGTACTTTTCCAGACCCGAGTGGCTGACATCGGAAATAAAAAGGAATCTCAGGAAGAAAAGAAGACTGTGGAGAACATATGCCAGATATCAACAACTGGAACATTTTTCCGCTTTTAAGAAACAGCGAAATCAGTGTCGGAATCTTCTGAGAAAAGAAAGATCAGCGTTTGAGTCAGAAATAGTCAAAGACATACCAAGAAATTCGAAAAGGTTTTCTGCTTGCGTAAATAAGGCAAAACGAAATCAAGGCTCCATTCCTTGTCTAAAAGACTATCAGGGAAACAGGTTAACTGATAACTCTGCTAAGTCCAGCCTCTTATCCCATTTCTTTATGTCCATGTATACAGAGGAACCACCTTTTCACGAGGAAGAATACTACCGTACTGCCACATCTACAAACAAAATAAGCAAGGTGTCGTTCCCAATGGACACAGTAAGAAAAACTCTGAAACAGCTAGAGCCCACTAAATCACCTGGCCCAGATGGTATATCCGCAAAAGTTCTCAATGATAGCACAGACTAGCTGGCCTCTCCACTCTCCAAGATATTTGCAAGTTCGATGGAGGTGGGGGCTCTGCCTACTGAGTGGAAGATAGCCAACATAACCCCCATCTATAAAGGAGGAGAGAGGACATCACCAAACAGTTTCCGACCAGTCAGCCTCACAATTATCTGTTGTAAAATGATGGATAAGATGATCAAAACGGCATCTTGAAGAGAATAACTTGCTTAGTTCATATCAATATGGATTTCGAAGTGGTCGATCCTGCCTCACAAACCTGCTCTCATCCATGGAAAGGTGAACAAAATCATTAGAAATGGGTGTGTCAGTCGATGCTGTCTGCATTGACTTTAGCAAAGCCTTTGACAGGGTTCCACACAAACGTCTGATCTTTAAGCTGCGTCAAATGGGTGTGACTGGCAACCTACTTAAATGGTTGGCCGACTTTCTCACAGGCAGGCACCAGCGTGTTTGTATTGGAGGCGCCAAGTCTCACTGGGAAACCATTCACAGGGAAGTTCCGCAGGGCAGCGTTCTGGGTACCATTTTGTTTCTGATATACGTAAACGATTGCCTTGATTGTCTGACATGCAAGAAGGTAATGTTCGCTGACGATCTGAAGTTATGGAACTCGATTAATAAACGAGGCGGTGGCTGTATGATATACATCAAAACTACCATTGAACAAAGTTGTTTCGATGTTTCACACGAAACTTTCCCTGGCTAAGCATGCTTTGCCACAGTAAAATCCCTATCGCACAAAAATATACTTATCGGATGTCTGTACACTCCTCCAGAATGTAGTAATGATGACACTGGCCTAACTAATATAATAGATACCATATCAAATATTCAATTTGAATATAAGATAATTGCAGGTGATCTTAACCGTCCTGAAATAAACTGGGCTAAACTATCAGCCCCACCAGACACGATGAACTGCTATCATCAATTTTTCTTCCATAACTGGACA